>APFE030923971.1:46364-78860 GCA_000404065.3 Pinus taeda | reverse complement strand
ATCATCGTGTTTATCTCAAAAGGCCAAATGATGGCATCTATATTATATTGTTATTGTATGTAGATGACATGCTTGTTGCAGGTTCTAACGTGCAAGAGATAAATGTTCTCAAAATAAAATTGGCAAACTCATTTGCAATGAAGGATTTGGGTTCTGCAAAACAAATCCTTCGTATGAGAATAACTAGAGACAGGAAGAATCACAAATTAACATTGTCTCAAAGCGAGTACAAAGGAAAGGTGTTGAAAAGGTTTAATATGCAGAATGCAAAACCAGTTAGTATACCTTTGGCTAGCCATTTAAAATTAAGTAAGGAGGTGTGCCCCAATACTCAAGAAGAAATGGCTCATATGTATAAAGTTCCATATGCATCAGCACTTGGAAGCTTAGTGTATGCAATGGTTTCCACAAGGCCTGATATTGCACATGCAGTGAGAGCTGTAAGCAAGTACATGAAAAATACACGAAAAGAACATTGGATGGAAATGAAGTGGATGATCAGGTATTTGAGAGGTACCAGAAATCAAACATTATGCTTTAGTGGTTCAAACATTGCTCTAGAGCGATATGTTGATGCAGATATGGCAGGTGACAGAGATAACAGGAGGAGCGCTATAGGATATGTATTTACTGTAGGTGGAACAACTGTCAATTGGGTTTCAAATATCCAAAGTGTTGTTGCACTTTTGATAATAGAAGCTGAATATGATGCTACTACAGAGACTAGTAAAGAAATGATTTGGTTACAAAGGTTTCTGGATGAATTGGGTAAGACACAAGAATTGGGCAGGTTATAAAGTGACAGCCAGAGTTCCATACATCTTGCAAAGAACTCTGCATTTCATTCCAATACTAAGCATACACAACTCAAGTACCATTTCATATGGTCAGCATTGGAAGATGGATAGTTGAAGATGGAAAAGATACACACTAGCCAGAATACTGCAGATATGTTAGCAAAAGTTGTAACCATGGAGAAACTGAGAATCTGCTCAGTTTTAATTGGTCTTCAAGTATAATGAAGAAGATGAGAAATAACCAGGTCCAAAGAGGATTCATTGTCTAGCAAATGAAGTAGCAGTGGAGTTGTTGTAATCAGTCTCCAAGTGGGAGATCGTTGGGTGTGGAGCTTGATTATCTTTTGTATTCAAAGGTTTCAGCTAGATGTATACCCGAGGAAGATTATACACCCCTCCATTAGGGGGGTGCAGGGGTGACTTGTCCCCCCCATGGGGATTTGGGGGGGCCGATCCCCCCCGACTAGGTGGTGTGGAGGACAGCGGTCCCCTGGTGGGGGATCAGGGGCAATGCCACCGAAGCTAAAAATAGATGTAAAATTTCCTTGTAAAAGTATAGTAATTTCTAGTCAATCTGGGCCATTCATTAGACGAATGATTTGACGGTAGAAGTTATGTTTAGTTTAGGGTTTTTTCCCTAGAAGGAAACCCCTTGCTATATATGAGGAAATTGTTTTGTGTCTATGAATAACTGTATTCTGAGTGTGGAAAAGAGAGGAGATTGAGAGCGAACATGGAGTTACAATAGATCTGCTGTAGATTGAATCTCTTCAGTTTGTTGGATAATATAATAAAAGAAGGACTCGCTATTTCTCCATGGACGTAGCCCAAACTAGGTGAACCATATATATCTGTGTCTCTCTTGTTTTATGTGTTTTCTGTTTTTATATTTCTGCAATATTTTATGTGTTCCATTGCTCTGTAATATATAATTTTCTAACAGTATGAGTTTAATTATGTTTTATATTTGGTTTATCTAACATCGTATGTTTACAGGTTGTTTAAATGTTTGATTAATTGCATGATATGAGTATGTATATATAAAATTTCATTAAGGAATGATCTTGTTTAAGACAATTTTACTAACATAATATGTGTTGACATAGTTGTTATGTACTTGAGAGTAAGTGGATACTAGTTGTAGTATTATGATTAATGGTTGTGATTTGATTGCAGATTATGACATGGTCATTAGTTCATGTCAAGGTTGATTTCAAATTAATAGACACAATGCCTTTGTCTTTGCAACATGTGACTGGCATGTGTGACCATTTGCATGGAAACATCGTTGGTATTAGCATGACAAGTTAACAATTAATTTGTTTATATAACTAAAAAATAGGTGATGTGATAGTACATAATAAGACTCAATTGTAGCAAGGAAAAAGGTAAAAGAAAGGAATTGGTTTAGAATTCATTTGGCTATGTTTGGAAACCACAATTCCAAACGAATGAGTGCTTTGCATACAAGAAGTCTTCTTAACCTTGGTTTCTTTTACATTATGTAGACATGTGTTATATTCATGAACATCTATTTGATAGGTATAACAGTTAGTTTATAGTAATGGCTGGATTTGTCAAGGAATTAGAGTCCTTGAGAGATGGTGTGGATGTGTTCAGTTACAGGTAGTGTGCTTGGCACAACAAGGTAAGGTAGCTGGCATATTCTTATGTCTATTTATACACTAACAATGTTGGGTGTGGAGCATGATTATCTTCTATATTCAAAGGTATCGCCGCATTGGACCCCAGTTCGCAATGGGGTAGTAATGCCACCCGTAAAATATTCGTTGAAGGGGGGGCAACTGTAGGGAGGTTCTAGGGGGGATCGGAGGCAACAACCCTGAAGCTAAAAATAGATGTAAAATTCCCTTGTGAAATGTTTTAATTTCGTAGTCAATCTGGGTTGTTCATTAGGAATAGATCTGATGGTAGAAGTTATGTTTAAATTAGGGTTTTTTTTCCCTAGAAGGCAGCCCCTTGCTATATATGAGGGAATTGTGTTGTGTATATGTAGATCTGTATTATGAATGAGAAAGAGAGAGGAGATTTTGTGAGATTGAAGAGGGAATTACATCGGATTTGTTGTAGGTTGTATCTCTTTCATTTGCTAGATAATATAAAAGGAAGGACTGGCTGTTTCTCTGTGGACATAGCCCAAACTGGGTGAACCATGTATATTTGTGTCTCTCCTGTTTTATGCATTTGATATGTTTATATTTCTACAATATTTTATGTGTTCCATTGTTCTGTAATATATAATTTTCTAACAACTGGTATCAAAGCCAAAGGTCTATTTGGCTGATAAACTCGCAGGAGAGATGGGTTCCTGGTTCCAATGGAAGAAATGTTGAAAGATGGTAGGTTTAGGGTCAAAACAATTAACAGCCAAAACTACTAGCTGTGGAAGATGCAGATGGAAAATTATCTATATCAGAGAGATCTGTACCAGCCATTGAGCAAAAAGGCAAAGAAGCTGATGAGTATGAGAGACACAAAATGGTATATTCTCGATAGAAAATCACTTGGAACAATATGGTTGTGCCAAGGGGTGTCGATAGCGTTTAATATTTCAAAGGAAATGAAAATAGAGAGTTTAATGTCAACATTGGTTAAACTATATGAAAAACCCTCAGCCTCAAATAAGGTATTTCTTATGAAGCGTTTATTTAATATGAAGATGTCAGAAGGTGGATCTGTTGCTGATGATTTAAATAAATTTAGTACGATTACCAATCATTTAAGTTCTGTAGGGATAACTTTTGATGATAAATTTAGGGCTTTGTTATTTCTGTGCTCATTACCAGAAAGTTGGAATGGTTTAGTTGTGGCCATTAGTAACTCTATCTCTAGATCTAGTACTTTGAAATTTGATGAAGTTGTCGATGCAACCCTTAGCGAGGAAACGCGATGGAAAATCTTCAGTGAGACATCAGGTAATTCTTTGACTGTAGAGACTAGGTGAAAAAAATTGATAGAGGAAAGAGAATTAGATATCGCAGTAAGTCAGGAAAAGGCAAATCCAAGTCTAGATTAGGGATAGTGTGTTGGAAATGCATGAAGAAAGCACACCTGAAGAAATACTACAAGTCTCAAAAGGGAAAAGAATGAGACAAGCAACAAGAAAACAATCATGAAGAGAATGTGACAGGTGATGTGTTGCAAGATGCTTTGGTTCTTCCTTTAGAAAATATTATTGATTCCTGGGTGGTAGATCCAAGGGTCTCATTCCATGCCACACCTGATAGGAACATTTTCATGATTATGCTTAAGTAGATTTTGGACATGTTAAATTGGGTGATGATAAACTCTATAAAATCATTGGAATGGGTACAATTTTCAAAAAACAACAAAATGGAAACCAATGGCTATTGAAGGAGGTAAGGGGTGTTCTAAATTTGAAGAAAAATATTATTTCAACAAGGCAGTTGGCAGGTGAAGGATGTGTGACTACTTTTAGAGATAAAACCTGGAAGGTCACTAAAGGATCCCTGGTAATAGAAAAGGGAGAAAATGTTGGTACATTGTATTTATGCAATGGTATTCCTAATTTGGTTAATGCCTTAACCTCTACAAAAGAAGAGATGACATTGTGGCATCATAGGCTCAGGAACATGAATGAGAAGGGGATGTAGATTCTTCACTCAAGAAATTTGTTGCCAAGTTCAAAGCATGTTGATTTAAAATTTTGTGAAAACTGTGTTTATGGAAAACATAAGAGAGTCAGATTCCTTAGTGTCGGGAAAGAAAAGAAGAGCAAAAAATTAGAGCTTGTGAATATATATGTATGGGGACCTGCTCAGGTATCATCTCTTGGTGGCTCTCGTTATTATGTTACTTTTATTGACGATGCAACCAAAAAGACCTAGATTTATTGTGTTTGAAATAAATCTAATGTATTTGATACTTTCAAGAAATGGAAAGCCTTGGTTGAAAATGAGATAGGAAAAAGGTTGAAGTGTCTTAGATCAGACAATGGAGGTGAATATTGCAGCAAAGAGTTTGATAGGTACTGTTCAGAGAATGGAATTTGCAGAGAGAAGACATTTCGAAGAACACCGCAAGAAAATGGTGTGTTAGAAAGGATGAATAGGACAATCATGGAACGTGTAAGGTGCATGAGATTGCATGCAGGACTGCCTTTACAATTTTGGGCAGATTTTGTAGATACTATTGTTTATCTAAGAAACAGAGGGCCTTCAAGTTCCTTGGATGGTGGTATTCCAAAGGAGGCATGGACAGGTAAAAAGGTAAACTACTAATTTTTAAAAACTTTTGGTTGTGAAGTCTTTGTCCACATTAATAAAGAAAATAAAACAAAGCTTGAGGCAAAATCAAAGAAATGTATTTTATTGGATATGGTGTTAATGATTTTGGTTATCATTTTTATGATTATGAAAAACACAAAATCATTAGGAGCAGAGATTTCATATTCAATGAAATGGTTTTGTATAAGGATCAGCTGTAGGAAAAGAAACAACAAAAAGAAAATAGAGAATACACAGTGCTTGATAAGATCACAAAAAAAGTGATGGTGACTGAAAATCATAATGATCAATGGCAAAAAAAAATCACGACATAAACAAGCACCGCAAACACCTGAAAGTGGTGTTAAAAGTACTACTAAGATAAGTAGACCCCCTGAACGATACTATCCTTCATTATATTATGTATTGTTTACAAATTTTGGTGAACCAGAATGTTATGAAGAAGTACTGCAGGTAGAAACTAGGAAGACGTGGGAGCGAGCCATGAGAGATGAGATGTACTCCTTAGCACATAACCAGACATGGGACTTAGTCAGGTTTCTTGTAGGTAAAACAACATTGAAGAGTAAATTGGTTTACAATTTGAAGGAAGAATATGGAGGTAGAAAAAGGTATAAAGCTGGACTTGTGGTGAAAGGGTTTGCACAGAAAAAGGTTATAGACTTTGATGAGATATTTTCTCCTGTTGCTAAAAAGACATCAATTAGAACTATTTTAAGTCTAGTAGCAACTAAATATTTTCATCTTGAGCAGTTAGACATAAATACAACCTTTTTCCATGGGGATTTGGAGGAAGAGATATATATGCAGCAACCACAAGGATATGTGGTAAATGATAAGGAGAAACAAGTGTGCAGGTTTAAGAAGAGATTGTATCGCTTAAAATAGGCTCCAAGGCAGTGGTATCTAAAATTTGATAGGTTTATGTCTGAACAAGGTTATAATAGATGTCACTCTAATCATTGTGTTTATCTCGAAAGGAAAAATGATGGTAGTTATATTATATTGTTATTGTATGTAGATGACATGCTTGTTGAAGGTTCTAACATGTAGGAAATGAATGCGCTCAAAAGAAAATTGGTGAACTCATTTGCAATGAAGGATTTGGATGTTGCAAAGCAAATCCTTGGTATGAGAATAACTAGAGAAATGAAGAATCACAAATTATCATTTTCTCAAAGTTAGTACATAGAAAAGGTGTTGAAAAGGTTTAATATGCAGAATGGAAACCCAATTAGTATACCTTTGGCTAGCCATTTCAAATTAAGTAAGGAGGAGTGTCCCAAGACTTAGGAACAAATGGCTCATATGTCTAAAGTTCCATATGCATCACTAGTTGGAAGCTTAATGTATGCAATGGTCTGCACAAGACGTGATATTGCACATGTAGTGTGCGTTGTAAGCAAGTACATGAACAATCTAAGAAAAGAACATTAGATGGTCATGAAATGGATTCTCAAGTATTTGAGAGGTACCACAAATCAAGAATTATGCTTCGATGGTTAAAACATTGCTCTATAGGGATATGTTGATGCAGATATGGTGGATGATAGAGATAACAGGAGGAGAACAATAGGGTATGTGTTTACTGTAGGTGGAACAATTGTTAGTTGGGTCTCAAAACTGCAAAGTGTTGTTGCACTCTCAACAACAGAAGCAAAATATGTTGCTTCTAGAGAGGGTAGTAAATAAATGATTTGGTTACATAGGTTTCTAGATGAATTGAGTAAGAAGAAAGAGTTGGGCAGGTTATACAGTGACAGCTAGAGTGCCATACATCTTGCAAAGAAATATATAGCTCATTCTAAGACTAAACATACACATCTCAAGTACCATTTCATATGGTCAACGTTGGAAGATGGACAGTTGAAGCTGCAAAAGATGCACACTAGCCAAAATCTTGCAGATATGTTAACAAAAGTTGTAACTAGGGAGAAACTAAGAATCTGCCCAGTTTTAATTGGTCTTTAGGTATGATGAAGAAGATGAGAAACAACCAGGTGCAAAGTGGATTCATTGTCCAACAAATAAAGTAGCGGTGGAGTTGCTATAATCAGTCTTCAAGTCGGAGATTGTTGGGTATGGATCTTGATTATGTTTTGTATTCAAAGGTATTGTTGCATTGAACCCTAGTTCATAATGGGGTGGCAACGCCGCCCGTAAAATATTCACTGCAGGGGGGGTCCGAGGGGGGGGGCACTGTAGGGGGGTCGAAGGGGATTGGAGGCAGTGCCCTCGAAGCTAAAAATAGATGTAAAATTGCCTTATAAAATGTTGAAATTTCATAGTGAATTTGGATCGTTCATTAGGCAGAGATCCGACAGTAGAAGTTATCTTTAATTTAGGGTTTTTTTCCCTATAAGTCATCCCCTCAATATATATGAGGGAGTTTTATTGTGTCTATGTATATCTATATTGTGAGTGAGAAAGAGAGAGGATATTGTGTGAGAGCGAAGAGGGAATTACAAAGGATTTGTTGTAGGTTGTATCTCTTCAACTTGTTGGATAATACAAAAGGAAGGACTAGCTATTTCTCCATGGACATAGCCCAAATTGGCTAAACCACGTATATCTGTGTCTCTCTTTTTTTATGTGTTTCTTGTGTTTAATTTCTGCAATATTTTATGTGTTCAGTTGCTCTATAATATATGATTTTCTAACAGACAATTATGTGTTTATGGAAGTATGATGCAAGGGATTGCCTGGTAAACGAGTTTGCTGTGAAATATTGATCAAGAAGGCTTGGGTTGACCTTTCCCTTGGAAGAATTGGGAACCCATGGGGATTGAGTTGTGACATTTGTTACTATTTTTATTATTTTGGTGCTTCATGATTTGTTCATGCTTGATTTATTGTTTGTTTGTTTCTAGTGCATCACCATGCCATTTTGTTTGTGGTGTTGTAGTGCTATTGGTTTTTCATGGTTTTCTTCTTGTTTGTTTCATTTCTTTCCTTTTATGTTTAGAGGGTATTGGGAATTGGTTGGGAAAGAGGAAAGTTAATTTAGCTTGAGGAGAGATGAATGAAATGAAATGGCTAATGTAAGACCCGGATGAATCCCAGTGCATGAGAAAAGGAAACTGAAGGAAAGAGTATGGAAGCCAATTAGATTTTTTGGGTCCATTGGTGTAAATGGATAGTGACAAAATAGTCATGAGAAAGGTAAAGTAAATTGATTTGAGGAGTCATATGCCTTTGATATGTTGGGAACTATTGTTCTCGATGTTGTGCCTGTGATGAATGGCTAAAGGGAGTTATCTTTACATTTACATTATGATATCTCATAATTATGTTGTGATTAAGATTATGTTGATGTCTATATATGTATACATGTATGTATGTGTATCATTTTCTCATAGGGTCATTAGTTACCATGGTTGTTTTATGTTTATATATATATATATATATATGTATGTATGTATGTATGTATGTATGTATGTATGTCGTCGTCTCATTAGGTCATTAGAGATCATTCTTGTGGAGGAACCATTGCTTCTGCAAGTGAATGGCATGACGTGGTCTTAGTTTTATGAGGAATCAAGAGGGAAGAGTATCCATGAAAGATCTATGAGGTTAGTAATATGTGGATATGATTTTATATTATTTGATTGTACTATGCATATGTTTATGTTAAGGTCAAGTAATGCTGAGGGATACATCAGCAGAATGAGAGCAATGTGATCTATGGCATGATGGGATAAGCATAGATGGTGGAATGACATTGAAAGCAAGGTTGCTTGCTAGAGACAATGTGGTCTTTGGATGTGTGGTACTATTTTTGTGTATATGTTGTACATATTGTACATGTTGTACTTATGGTATTGTGTACCTGCAATGTTGTATATATATGGTGTTATGTACATGTTGTACATGTGGTGTTGTCTACCTATAATGTTGTATATATATGGTGTTATGTACATGTTGTATATGTTGTGTTTTGAACACATGGTACTGTGTGCATGTTGTATATTTGGTGTTGTGAACACATGGTACTATGCACATGTTTTATATGTGGTGTTGTTAACACATGGTATTGTGTAAATGTTATTTATGTAGTGTTGTGTATAGATGGTGTTGTGTGCATGTTGGATATGAGGTGCTATGTACATATGGTTTTGTGTGCATGTTGGATATGTGGTGCTGGGTACATATGGTGTTGTGTGCATGTTGTACATGTGGTGCTATCTACATGTGGTGTTGTGTGCATGATTGTACATGTGGTGTTGTCTAAATTTGGTGTTGTGAACATGTTGTACATGGGGTGTTGTGTGCAAGTGGTGTTGTGTACACATTATGCAGGCGATGTTATGTACATGTTCTATATGTGGTTCCATGTACATGTGGGGACTATGTACATGTTGTGTAGTCAATGTTGTGAACTGGTGGTATTGTGTACATGTTGTAAATGTGCTACTGTTGTACATGTGGTTTTGTGCACATGTCATACATGCTGTGTTTTGTACATGTGGTATTGTGTGCATGTCGTACATGTTGTGTTGTGCACATGTGGTATTGTGTATGTACATTGTGTAGTCGCAGTATTGTGACATGTGTATTCATTGTATTGTTACCTATGTACATCTATGTATTTCTTATACACTAGGTGTAGGTGTATGTATTGTGTTGTACACCAAATTTAGGTGTATGTATTGTGCGGTGTTGTATGAGGTGTGTGGATGTATGCATTGTGATGTACACTATGTGCATGTATATGTGCTTCAAAGAAGAGAACGCATTGGGTGATTTCAAGGTGTGGACACCGATCCAATGTGTTTGTGGAAAGGAAAAAGGATAAAGGAAAAAGCAAAGGACCAATTGAAGGATAAGTATTAGTATTTTATTTTAGTTTTAATTATACATGTGATCTGTGATTCTGATTCATGAATATTGCATGTTATATATGATTCTAATTTATGATGGTTACATGTGATCTATAATTTTGATTATGATGGTTGTGTTTTGAGCTAACTAGATGTGATATGTTGATACATGATGATTTGATAAAAAAAAACTAGTTTGACTTGTTATGATAGGAAGTAAATAGATTTCCAAGTGTACCTTATTAACATGCCATCCATGAGGTATGATTTGAATTTATTTCAATTCGTTTTGAATCTAATGGTAATTATCTCCTTGGTATAGAAAAGGATGGAAAATTCACGAGTTAGGTGGTTGAAACTAATTGAAATCATTAGTAGTAGCAACAAAAGAATTGGAGCAGTAGTAGTAAGTTGGTAAAGCACTTCAGGAGAAGGGTCATTATAGGACACTAGTAGCCAATAGTGTCCATTGATTCACATGAGCATGATATGACCAGTATGATGGTTTTGAGGCAGGGATATTCCTTTGTTTTGGGAACTTTAGATGAGAGGAAACCTTGCCAAGGGAGGGTTCACCCGAGGGACTATGTAATATAGAAGAGGATGCTCATGAAACTTCGAAGTTGTGTGACTGCATGGAAGGGGGTGATTGGATTTCCTGAGGAACTGTGTTGCATAGAACGGAAGATCAGGTATACATTGATTTTTGTCACTACCATTTCTAGGTGGAATCAAATGCACATTGGAAGTGTACTCTGGAACAAAGAAACGGAACTATTCACTAATGGGAAAAACTGTGCAGGATCATAGTGATGGACATTGGATGTAGGTTTGACTTTGGCAATGGATTTTGGACTTCCTGGAAAGGATATGAATCCTGGAACTAATTTTGAGGGTGGAGGTGTGATCCTTTGGATTCCCTTCTTACTAATACAAGCACTATATGTTTTTATTTAATGGTTACATAAAATGTGCATATGTGTATATCATTGTAAATATTGTATTGATCTATGTTTATCAAGCTGCATAGACAGTATGATTATTTTTTATTTAAAACTAATGTGTATAAGTTTATATTTGTTTTTTATTTTGAATACCATAATGAGTTGTGTTATAAAGCTCCAATAAGCAGTATGTTTTTCATGTTTTCAATAATTGATTATTGTAAATAACTGCAAAGAGTTCTTTTATAAACATCCATAAGAAGTATGTTTTTGTTGCTTTATAAGTGTCATTGAACATCAAGGACACTATTCCCCCAAGGGGTAGGGTTTTGTAACAACGCCTGGTTGAATTTCGATGTAAAAAGAAATATATGACCAAGGTCATGGGACACATATTCCAAGCTAAATCCTGGCAAAAGCATCATAGTGGGTGTCGCTTTCAGTTTATTGTGGATAAGGAAACTACAAAAGGCATTGGCAAAGAAGAAGAGACATTAATTGGCATTTATTTGTGAAATAAAGGAAAATAGGAGAAAATAAAGGTGAAAGGTCACATATTTACATGAGAGGGAAATTGAAGGAAAAATGAAGGAAAATGAAGAAAATAGAGGCCGCAATGATAAAAAGGCTTCCAAGGATCAGTTCACAACCCTTTTTTAGTTCACTTATGGTTCTCTCTTCTATTCTCTCTCTCTCACACTCTTGCACACTTAGAGAAATTTTGGAGCATTATTGGAGCATGCTTGGAGCACTCTAGTTTTCATTGGATTTGGAAAAGAAGGTAAAGGAAAAAGGGAAAGAACAAGAAAATAGGTGATTCAGAAGCCACATCTATATCGCTTTGTAGGTATTGAGTTGCATGTATGGTTTCCTTCATAATTTTGGCATGCATGGTACATGCATGTGTTTTTTAGGTTATGAGTTGTCATTGGCATGGAGGATTTCCTAGATTAACAGTGGTTATTTCTAGGTTTCTTGTTTCTTGGATAGCCATGGTGTTGTGGGTTTTTCCATTTTTTTCTAATTGGTGCTCATATTCATTATGGATGTGGTTTGAGTTACTTGTTCTGTGGTTGGACAAATGCTTTGGAAGCCCTGGAACAACTTGGGTTGTGTTACTAATCTTGGAGCCTTGGTTGGATGAACGCTCTGGAGCTCTTGGTGAGTTGAGTTACTAGTCTTCGAGACTTAATTGGACAAACAATTTGGAGCCTTGCGACAACTGTGGTTCAAGTTAATAGCCTTGGATCAGGGTTGGAACAAACACTCTAGAGCCCTTGATAACTTGGGTAGAGACCAATCTGGTTTATGTTATCAATGTCCAACCATGAGGTGGCATCATTGGTCAAGGGTTGAGATTGTTTGGCCACTAGAAGCTCTAGATTAGTTTTTTTTGTTTATTCCACAAGTTCCCACATTTATGCTTGGAATATGGCGTGGGGGTGATTGAATAAAATAAATATTTATTTCAGCCCAACCTATGGTTAGGTGGTACATAGAATTCCTTGACTTGGTTGGAATTTTCATATGTTAATAAGAGTTATTTTATATTGTGAAGTATGATAATATGTATTGATTATAATGGTGATATTACGGTTGAGTTTCCGTGGATTATATGCTGGTTATTTGTTGGTTATATGATGGTTATGTGATGTATATTACTTATGTCTCTTGACATTTTTTGATGAATTTAAGTATGTTTGTTGAATGCATGGACTAAAAATTTTTATTGAAGTTATTATGAGAGGGTATTAGACCTTCTTGATGAATCTCAAATAAGTTTCAGAGCCCTATGTTTAAATATCCATTCATGACCTGTAGATTACATGTTTGCCACATGTTTAATGAAATGAATGTCATGGTTAGGCCTAGTTAGTTCAAGTCCTTGATTAATGTTTTTGTTAGAGGCTTTGTCCTTATGTTGTTTATGGTTTTGGAAAGTCCCATCATTCTAGGCAGAGATCTGGAGTCTAGCCTTGAAAAGATGGCACAAATCTTACAGTTGTAGGCTCAAAACTAATAAATTGGGACTATAGGTGCTACTTGCAGGCTTATGCATGTGACTGGAGGCGTATAGTCACATGCATGCAATCTTATGCAAGAAAATGACTACCTAGGTTAGTGAAAAAGAAGTCTTACTTAGGGTTTGGGCACCTAGAGTGGTTCTTTAGCTCTTGGGGGTCTTGTAGCTCCTGAGGAAGGTCTGTAAAGTTTCAGTTTGTCAATTCCACTTACTTAATTATACTTAGGAGGATGAGTCATATCATATTAAGTCCTCATCTCATATTTACCCCAGTGGACCGGTGAATTTGGGTAAATGTGGGAGGAGGGTGTTACATACAATCCCAAGAGTAGTCTAGTTAAAGTCATGATGCCACAGCAAATTCCCCTTTTGTTGCAATATTCAGCACTCATATTTCAAATCCCCACACAATCATAACATATACACCCCTGAATCTCATGAAATCACTGTTACTATCAATGAACATGGTGGAGTTTAAGAAAAAAGGGGAATAATATAGCAATCATTTCGGGTCATGAAACATATTCATTAGAGAAAGTTATCCAAAATTGCATCCTTAAACTCTCTTAAAGCTACCCAAACTCTATAAAAGCTCATACTCAAGTTTAAAGTCTTGTGGATGTCGAAGCCTATCAGAAATAGCCTCTAAACAATGACAATTTGTATCCAGCACAGAGCAACAAGGACCTTCGGTCAAAGCGCATTAACCATTGGCCCATGTGGACTGTGCATGGCACAAAAGTGGCAGTTAGGAGGCTCAGACCAGAAAATGAAGGTTGTTTCTAATATGCGATTAGCACTAATTGCGCATCGCTTGGCAAAACCCCTAAAAAAGGTAAAGCCCAGACCACTCGGTCACAAGGAAAGCCAAGAAACCGTGGTAAAAGCGCTAAAACCGAAGGCAAGTCCTGCACTCCAAAACTGTGAAACAGAACCGATGGAATATCGAAAGTGTTTTGGGCGGTAAGTGAAATTGTCAGAGGACCCAGTGATTCCGTACGTTGATTTACATGTGTCTATCAGATGAGAGAGAAAACCTCTCTCACTGTGGGCTAACATTTGAGAAAGTCAACTATGCAATAAGAGTGATAACGATAGGATCTGGAGGCCCTAGATCTAATGATAGAGATTGCGCCCAATGGGGAACTGGATTCGATTTAAGAAAATAAGATTTGGCACATAAAGGTTGAAGTCTGATTGGACCGCTGAGTTGGCAGATGAATCATTTCACATAGTAACCGAAGTAACGAACTACTTGAGGAAGAGCTGGCTCAGCTCATGAGGAGACAAGTGGCCACCTCTCTCTAAAGCATTATAGTGATGATGATGCAGAGCAGGGAATTCCAGCGGACAGAGGCAGGTGATCGGAAGAGCCGGGAGAGGAAATGAACAGTTGAGGAACTGAATGGTTCTAAGAGCCATGAACAGACAGAGAGTAAAGAAGGAGAAAGAAATCAAATAGCGAGAAGACGCTGAATGCGCAGAGAGTCTAGGGAGTCACTTGGAGGTCAAGTGGAAAAGCCAGAGAACTCAATTGACAACAGCATATTGTTGTTCAAATTTCTTGGAAGTTCAGCGAATCACAAAGGCATGTAAAAGGCCAGGAGAAAGTGCTTAGAGAAGCCAAAGCCAAGAGCCAGAGCGAGCACCAGAAGCGAGAGTTGACAGTGAGAACCAGAGCCCAAGCCACACAGCTAGAGCTAGAGCTAGAGCAGGAGCTAGAGCAAGAGCGAAAGCCAAAGCCAAGAGCCAGAGCTAGAAAGCCAAAGAGCTCCAAGATCCAAGGGATAAGATGGTGTTCTGAGCCAAATGTTCCTGTATAATACATTGGAGTTAAGTGTAGGCACTTGTAAAGGAAATATTTCCATAATCCCAGAGAGCCTAATCGAGCTAATTAGAGCTCAAGGAGACATAGCCCAAAATATTAGGGTGAACTCAATATTATCTTGTCATGTTATGTGTTTGTTTTTATTGTTGCTTTAACTACTATTATATGCATTTATATATCAGTTTAAGTACCTTCCCATATCAGCACAAACAACAGATTTTAAAGTAAATAACCAACAGAAAAAATATACAATTAGACACCCATATTTTCAAGCATTTCTCATTTTTGCATTGGTTAATCATTAATACTGGGAAAAATTGGAATCTTTGGAAGTGGGAGAGGTTCTTGTAAGTTAGGAAAGAAGCCTAAGAGCCCCATTTTCAGATCAGGTAGTATCAGAGCTTAAGACTGATTAACCCCACCTTCAAAGAAGGTCATAATGAAATGTTTGATTGATAGGGCAAAGATTGCTTGTCTAAAAGGTGTTTTAACAGTCAAGGATTGATTACCCCATCGATTGTATGCTTGGTGGTAGAATGGCTATTGTTTGAGTTTGCAGAGGTAAAGGGAAAGCTATTGATAGCTCAATCCAGGAAGGATAAGAAGGGAGAAGGGTTGAAGGCATTCTTCTATGCCAGAGGACCTCAGGGCAATCCTTGAAGTGAAAAAGGCTATTGCAAGAGGTTATTGGATAAGTTCTTTAATAATCTTGTTTGAAGTTCTTTTGTTCATTTGCATAATGACAACTACTACAAGTGGGTCCTCAAATTCCTCCTTCATCACAAGTTCCTTTAATGGAGACATGAAGCAAGATTTGTCCACCATGATGGATATGGTGAGAGAAATGTATGAGGATGTAAGGAAGAGTAGCATACTTATAGAGTAGTTTAATTCTGTGGAGGAAGAGAAGCAGACGATTTCTCGCAAATTGCAGGAAATGGAAAGGCAACTTCATATTGCAAACATGAACCTGAAAAGGATGCATGAGTTGGAGTCACAACTCTTTGTTGCAAAATAAGCCTTGGCCAAGTATCAACTTGAAGAAGAGGTAAACCATTCTATTTTTTCTTCAAATTCTTCGAAGGATGCTTATATTGGTTCTTTTGAAAAACATACCAGAGGCATAGGTTCCAAGATAATGTCCAAGATGGGCTATGAAGGAAAAGGATTGAACAAACATGCACAAGGTATTGTTGAGCCAATAATGGTTGAGGAAAGGCCTAAGTATTTGGGTATTGGCTATGGATAGTCTTATGGAGAGAATTCCAAAGCTGCCATGAAGGCCACTGAAATAGTTCCAAAAAGGAGTTTAATTGCAGGTCCTCTACCTCAGAAGTGTGAGGATTGTGTTTAGGAGGAATGCAATAGCTCAAAACATGATTCACATGATGCAGGTGTTCAGAAGCACATACATCAACCAGAGAGTTGTGGAAACTCTGATAGCCTTGAAGAAAGTGATGGTGTTCCAAAGGGAGCCACTTCTTCGTTTGCTTCACCTCCTCATGAAGGCAATAAAGGTGAAAGAGGCAGGTATAAATCTGGTTCTAAACACATTCCTTTCAATTTTGTAAAGCATGGACAAAGAATTGCATGTTCCTTTTGTGGCTTGGATAACCATTATGTTTCTAGTTGTTGGAAGAGGATGGCCACATACAGGAAACTTTTGAAGGAAAAGAAGCAAGCAGCCAAAGGTACATAGGACAAGGAAAATCATGTTGTCAAAAGAGTGCACATGTGTTGAACTTACTTCCATAAGAAAGGGCATCTTACTGAAAGGTGTTGGACTTTGAATCCAGCATTGCTTCCACCAAAGCTGAAGGAGAAGGTGGAAAAAGAAAATGGAAATGATGGAAATAAAGATTCCATGGTTGATGTGGTTCAGAATGATTCACATATTGATGCTGATGTGCAAGCAAAGGAGGGACCTTTGAAAAGGATTGGTAAGAAATGGTTAGAATTCTTATCCAATTAAGGTTGCATGTCTAGTGATGGATCTGTTTACATTTCTTTGTGGAATAAATGCAAGTTGCGGGATCTTACCAAATGGTAAATAAAAAGAAGTTGAGTAGGAAACTTACTTCATTACTGCAATAATATGCTCACTTCAGCTTCGAATGTATAGTGTACTTAAGTGAAAGTTGAAGGATGAAATTCATGCATGAGCATGAGATGCATGTAATGTTGGCTTGGGAGAAGTTAACTTCGCCTTTGAAATGGAGACAAGGATGAAGTGTTTCATCTTTTGGAAAAGATTTCTAAAGGTCTTTTTCCTACATGCTCAACTTGAAGGGTTGTTTGTTGTAAAGGCATGTTTTATTGGCTTGTCATTTGTATGCAGATGTAAGACATGGAAGGGTTCACAAGATGTGAAATATGTTTCTTTGTTGAAGCAGGAGTTAGCCCATGTTGTTGTTGTCTATATGCCTATTGTTGTTAACAATTGTTGTTGGCAGCTTTTCAAACAGGTACAAATGAAAGTTTTGTGGAGCAGATGTACTTCACATTAGTTTGAGCCACCTTAGATCAAGGATCAAGGCATAGAAGCTAAAACTACCTTCTGTAAACTTCACAACAGAATTTCTGCATGAAGTCAAGGATGAAAACCATTATTCCCGAGATGACCAACCCATCCAAGAAGGGAAGTGGTTAGATAATTTGGCTCAGAGGCACTATGCGAAGGAAAGTGTAGGGAGGCTAAAAGAAGAGGGTGTTGTTACTCTCATTTATTGCTTAGATCAGTATATCAGTCTTTTGGTGGACCAAAGTTCTTTTCGTGGGAAGGTGTGATCCAAAATTGGATCCTTAAACTCTCTTAAAGCTACCCAAACTCTGTAAAAGCTCATACTAAAGTTTAAAGTCTTGTGGATGTCGAAGCTTATCAAAAATAGCCCTTGAACAATGATAATTTGCAGCCATCAAAAAGAAACGAAGACCTTTTCTCAAAGTGCATTCACTATTGGCCCATGGGGACTGTGCATGGCTCAAAAATGGTAGTTAGGAGGCTCAGACCAGAAAACAAAGGCTCTTTCTGATGCGCGATTAGCTAAACCCCTCAAAATGGTAAATCCCTGAGTGCTTGGTCACAAGGAAAGCCAAGAAATTGTGGGAAAAGTGCTAAAACTGAAGGTGGGTCCCACGCTCCAAAACCGGCGGAATATCAGAAACATTTTGTGTGATAAGCGGAATTGTCAGAGGACCCAGGAATTTCATACGTTGATTGATGCGTGTGCGGTGGATGAGAGAGAAAAACGCTCTCATCACGGGCTAACGTCCGAGTAAGTCAACCACATGATAAGAGCGATAACCATAGTATCTGGAGGCCCCAAATCTAACAACAGATATTACACCCGATGGGGAACCAGATTCGACAGAGAAAATAAGCTTCGATACATAAAGGTTGAAGTCTGATTGGACCACTGAGTTGGTGGATGAATCATTTCACAGAGCAATCGAAGTAACGAACCGCTTGAGGAAGAGCTAGCTCAGCTCATGAGGAGACAAGTGCCCACCTTTCTATGAAGCGTTACAGTGATGATGACACAAAGCAGGGGATTCCAGCAGACAGAGGTAGGCAATCAGAGGCGCCGAGAGAGGAAACGAAAAATCAAGGAATGGAATGGTTCTAAGAGCCATGAACAGATAGAGAGTAAAGAAGGAGAAAAAAAAAATTGAACAACGAGAAGATGTTGAATGCACAGAGAGTCTGGGGAGTCACTCGAAGGTTGAGTGGGAAAGCCAGAGAGCTCAATTGATAGTAGCATATTGTTGTTGGAGTTTCTTGGAAGTTGAACGACTCATAGAGGCATGTAGAAGGCCAGGAGAAAGGTCTTAGAGAAGCTAGAACCAAGAGCCAGAGCAAGCACTAGAAGTGAGAGCTAAGAACCAAAACCAGAGCCCGAGCCACAGAGCCAGAGCTAGAGTCAGAGCCACAGCCAGAGCAAGAGCCAGAGCCAGAGCAAAGAGCCAGAGCTAGAATTCTGAGTTTAGAGCTAGAATGAGATTTGAGAGCTACAATTAGAGCCCGAGCCACAGAGCCAGAGCTAGAGCCAGAGCAGGAGCTAGAGCAAGAGCCAGAGCCAGAGCCAAGAGCCAGAGCTAGAAAACCAAAGAGCTCCAAGAGCCAATGGATAAGATGGTGTTTTGAGCCCAATATTCCTGTATAATACATTGGAGTTAAGTGTAGGCACTTGTAAGAGAAATATTTCCATAATCCCATAGAGCCTAATCGAGTTGATTAGAGCTCAAGGAGATGAAGCCCAAGATATTATGGTTGACTCCATATTATCTTGTCACCTTATGTGTTTGTTTTTATTGTTGCTTTAACTACTGTTATATGCATTTATATATCAGTTTACGTGCCTTCCCATATCAACACAAACAACAGATTTTAAAGTAAATAACCAGCTGAAAACAAATACAAGTAGACACTCATATTTTCAAGCATTTCTCATTTCTGCATTGGTTAATCATTAAGACTCAGGAAAAATTAGAAGCTTTGGAAATGGGAGAGGTTCTTGTAAGTTAGACAAGAAGCTTAAGAGCCCATTTTCAGATCAGAAAGTGGGAAGGATAGTTAAATCAAATAAATGTTTTATTGATAATGGGAAGTAGGGGAATCCCTGTCATCACAATTCATGTTTATTAAATGCATAAAAGGAGATAAGACTCTTACTTCTAATAATGAAAGTTATGATAGGTTTTATATAACACTAAATATGCTAACCATGCATACACATTGTAAAGACTATAGTATGATTAATCAAGATTGCTAACGGAACAATAAATATGTAACATATACAGGAAAAAGATTCATCCAATCAAAAAGAATAAAATTTCCACAAGATCTTGTCTTATCAATTACTCGCGTCTTTAAAATTGTTCTTACACTGATAAGTTATAACTATAATCGTTGAAGCATGCATGTACTAATAAAAATGTGCGCTCAGTAATAGGTGTACGTGTACTAACAAACTGTCCTTGCACTGATAAAGTTTCACTGTAAAAACATCCTTTCACTTTAGTCATGCAGAGGGACATGAGTATTGTAAATAGGATGGATCAAAATTGACATTAGAATGAATTTACAAGACTATATGCTTGGTGTTTCCATAATATAAGAAAGTTGGAAGGAAGGAAAAATAGTGGGAATAAAAGAAATGGGAACAGGTGTATATTTTAAAATAATGAGAAGGGATAATATTAGGGACATTTATAAATAAAATTAAAGCAATTATTATAATAGGGGGAAACAGGAAAAGGGACAGGAAGCAAAAAAATAAAAAATTGAAGGGAATATGAGGGAAGACAGAAGCAGGAACATGAAATAAAGTAGAAGAATAGGAAGGGAATATATATTCAAGGAATAAAGAACAATAAGGATGGATTTCAGAAGTAGGAAAATAATACAAACTAAGTAATCCAACATGAAGTAATGATGCCTCTGTCGAATGATGTTGAAACCTATGTAAAACAATAAAATTGTGGCAGGGTTTATGTGACACTTGGATACATATCAAGAATGTCACATGTCGTGAACTTGCATAAGGGTTGTGTTTTCACTAGTTCTTCCTGCTGCCACTAGAAATTAGTGTAGAAATATGCTTGTTCTTAGAGATAGGTTAGTCATGCATAAAAACTCAAGTGGAATCCCATTTTATTGAAAGAAATGAATTTGCCTTCCAATGACTTCATTTTCAAGCAGATACTTACACAAGTGTGCTAGCAAGATGGTTTTCATAGTAATGCATTATGTTTATGATTTTTCTTCTTTTGTTTTCTTTTATTATTATTATTATTTGGAAAATAAGAAACTCAACGAATACCCACAGTAGGCTGGAAGTCTAGTTTTCCTACCATCTTCAAATATTATTGATGTTCAACCTTATTGATAAATTCTTCATTGGTAATGAGCTACTAAGATATCCTAAGTTTGTTCCTATTTACCAAGAAGATATTCTTGTGCTCATCAATTGTCTTGACCTCTCTAACTCCATTTTTAAAATCTTCAACCACTTTGTACAATCCCAACGAGTGAGTGTGAAACTTCCCTTCAATATTTTTTAACATTGAATCAAAGAGAAGTAGCCAATAATTTGGATGTAATTGATTCCTCTTGATTATCCTGTAACAACCCCTGGTGGATTTCCTATTTCAATAAATAAAAATAAGACCAATGTCATGGGACTCATATTCCAAGTTGAATGTTGGGTAAAAGCATAGTGATGGGGGTCACAAGTGATTAATAAATGGCTATGAAAATGGGAAAAGGCAACGACAAAGGAAAATAGGCATTAATGAAAATTTTATTTATGAAAATAGTGGAACATAGGAGAAAATGGAGATGACAGGCTACAAATTTGCATGAGAGGGAAATTGAAGGAAAATTAAGGGAAAATGAAGAAAATGGAGGTCTCAATGATAGAAGGCTTCTAAGGATTAGTTCACAACCTTTTATCAGTTTTATCTTGGGGCTCTCTTATATTCTCTCACTCTCTCATACTCCTTGACACTTAGTGCAGTCTTGGAGCATGCTTGGAGCACTCCCTTATTCACTTGGATTTGGAGAAAGAAGGCAAAGGAAAGAGGGAAAGTGTAAGGGAACAATTAGATCAACCGTTACAAATGGATTAATTTGTAGGTTACAGGTTGCATGTGTGTTTTCATTTTTTATTTATGGATGTATGGTGTATGCAAGTGATTATTTGATTATGTGCTACCATTAGCATGGAGGATTTCCTAGAATGACAGCGGTTTTAGCTTTGCCTTTCCATTTCATGGATACCCATGGTGATGTGGTTTTTTCAATTTATTATTTTTAGTTGGTCCTCATGATTCCTTATGGTTGTGGGTTGGAAAAAACACTCTAGAAGTCCTGGAAAACCCTGGGTTGAGTTACTAGTCTTGGAGCTTAGGTTTGGAAAACACTCTCAAGCCCTTGCTATGTTGAGTTACTAGTCCCTAAGGTCAGTTTGGACAAATGCTCTAGATCCGTAGATGGTTTTGAGTTAAGTTACTGGCTCTTGGAGCCATGGACAACTTGGGTAGAGACTAATATGGTTGGTGCTAGTGATGTCTGAATGTGAGGTGGAATCACTAGTTGTGGTGGTTGGCCTGTGGAAGCCCTAGTTTGTTTTACTTGGTTTATTCCATGAGATCCCGCATTTATGATTGGAATAGTAGGGATGATTGGCTAAAAGAGAGATTTGGTTCAGCTCAATCTATGGTTGAGTGGTATGTGGAAGTCTCTCACTTGGTTGGTATTCTCGTATATTAATAAGAGCTATTATTCTATTGTGATTCATGCATATTTGCAACGATTATGTTGGTGATATTATGGATATGTTTCCATGGTTCCTATGCTGGTTATTTACTAGTTATTTGTTGGTTACATGATGTATGTTATTTATGACTCTTGTCATGAATTTTTTAACTATTGATTGGTTAATGAATGTATGGACTAATAAGTGTTATTGCATATATGTGGAGAGGGCATAGGGCCTTTTCAATGATTCTCAAATGAAACTTAGACTTTTCTGATCGGATATGCATTCATGACCTATAACTTACATGTATGTCATGTGTTTGATGAAATTCCTAGTATGTTCTAGTCAACCTAGGTCAAATTCTGAGTTGAGATTGGATGTTTAGATTTGTCATTGTGTCAATCATGATTCTCTATTGATCTTACTGAATTAATGAACATATCTGTATTTATAACCTAGAAATACTATGTACACAAAGTGTTTTTATAAATGAGTATTTCAGACCTCCAACTTCCTAGGGTCATAGCTTTGGCATACGATCTCCGTTTGATTATCATAATAACTCATTTTGAATACCTCCACGAAGAGGTTGAAAACAAACCAATAAAATAATATTTCATTTGATGTATTTGTTTTCCCTGAGAATATCTTTTAGGCTATCAAAACAATATATAAAGTTTAGAACCTCAGAAAACTACCAAAAATAGGAAGTTATGTTAAATCTAAAGAAAGGACACTTAAAATAAATAGTGTTGGGTCAAGATAGGATTATAAGAGTGTGATCATGTGTCACTAGGTGTTTGTAGCCAGTTTTGGACATGTGGACCCCATTTTCCATAAGTTTATCTTTGAAATCGTGTCTTGCATAGTAACTCTCATCTCATATTTAATGAATTTAGGTAAATGTGGGAGGATAGGTTATATAATATATCATGCCACCTACTACATTGTTGTTGAAGAAAGGTAGTCTCCTAGACAACATCTCTTCTCATTTCATCCAACTCATTTAATTGCAAGAAACATTGTTGTTGTTCCTGTAGGTCCTGATCTGAAATTTAATCGGTAGAAGAACCTATTCCCCATAGATGGGCTCATATGGAGTGTGGTTGGTACTACTCCTCTAGGTAGTGATGTATTCCCACAAATCTTGTTGTAACATTTTTTCCCAATCCTTTTTGTTCATGTTAACTGTTTTATTAAGGATTGTTTCAATGACTTTATTTGTAGATTCCACTTAACCATTGGCCTGGGGTGATAAGGAGATGACTTCCAATGTAGAATCTTGTACTTCTCCATTTTTCCATTCACAATATTTGAAGTGAACCACACTTCATTGTGAGAAACTATTTCCCTTTTATTTAAATATGAAGGTGAAATAGGACCTACAAAATCAATTGCCCTTTTTTCGAAGGGCTCAATAACCACCTATGCACGTAAAGGCATCTCATATGCTGGCACTGGGAAACCCATTCAATGCCAACTATCACATTTGTTGATATACCTTTTGGCATTCTTTAAAAGGGATGGCCAAACGTAGCTTGCTCTAAGTAACTTATAATTTGTTCTATTGTTAGCAAAGTGGCCCAAAAAAGGCTCATCATGGGTTTATCTAAGAATGAAAAACACTTCTTCCTCACTCACATATCTGTGAATAATCAAATCAGGAACCTCTGTAAAAGAGTTCACCTTGGATCCATGAATAAGAAGCACAATTTTTTATAATATTCTACTTCTCTCTAGGAGAAAGGTGGTTTGGCATCTTTCCCATCACAAGATAATTTTCTACGTCTATATATCATGGAAACTTAGTTGAAATGACAAATAAATCTTCGTCAGGAAATGGATAATCTACATGAATAATTTGATAATGTTATCTAATCTAGGTAAAAAATCAACAACAACATCAAATTTTCCTAGCATGTCAATGGTTGTAACATTAAATTCTTGTAGTAATAATAACCACTTAGTGACCCTACCTATAATTAATGGTTTATTCTTCAAATATATAATTGCATAATTATCAGTATGAATAAAAGCTTCATATCTAGTAATATAGTTTCTGAATTTATTGATGGAGAATTTATTTATACTCGATTTTATTCCTATCCTAAATTTGCACCAACAACAGTCTCAGAGGAATTGGAGGAGATATGAAATGCAAGGGACCAATTAGGTCCCCTCAAGACTAGTTACTTTACTAATTTCTCCTTTAAGTCCTCAAAGGCTCACTGGTAAGCTTCATTTAATGAGAAGTCATGATCCTTAGCCAACAAATGGAAGAGAGGATAAGCTATCCTAGAAAAATTCTCAATGAATCTTTAGAAGTAATCTACATGAACCATGAATACTATCACTTCCATTTTTAATTTTGGTAATCATAGGTGTATGATAGCATCTATTTTAGTTGGATCTACCTAGATATCCTTATCAAAAATTAGGTGGTCAAGAACCACCCCTCTTTTCACATAAATCTACTTTTTTTTCACTCAAAGAAAGGTCGTCCTCTTGGCATCTAAATATCACTTTCTCTAAATTTTGGTGGGATTCCTTAGAATAATTACCAAATACTAAAAAATAATCCATATAAACCTCCACATATTTAAGATCAACAAAGCAAGGGCAAGTGAAGGTAGTCTTGTCCAAATCCTCGGGTGAAATTCGTAATTGGTTGTAACCACTGAAACCATCCAAAAATGGGAAGTAATTTTTACCCACAACGGTGTATAATCCTTTATCAATGAAGGGAAGGGGAAAGCAATCCTTGACAGTGGCTTTAATATTTAATTCTCCATAACCAATGCAAATTTTCCATTTCCCATCTTTTTCCATGAGTGCTACCAATGGAGGGACCCATTGACAATTAGATATAGAATAGATGAAGCCAACGTCCAAGAGTTTCTGAAGTTCTTCTTTAAAAATATCTTGGAGCGCAAGGTTCATTCACCTTTGGGGTTGTTGAACAGGTTGGGCAGTGGGCACCCTCCTGAATAAAAAAAATCACGAGTACAAGTTTCAGGAGGGATTCCTTTCATGTACTCATAACTCCATTGAAAGGCATTAAGATGGTGACAAAGCAATATCACAAGATGCTCTTATTGGGATGGGTCCAAGTTTGTGCTAATGTAGTGTTTGTATCATGAATATATGTGGTGGCTATCAAACACTATAGTGATGATGAGAATTGTAGATCACGACTTTTTATTGAAAATGGAAACAAGAAAATCCCAATTCAATTTTCCCTTGAATTAAATTAGGAGAAAATTGTAATTCCACATCACAAGATAACGATAATGAGTTAACTAAGTTAAGTTCACCTAGTTGGCTCTGTTAATTCGAGTTAAGGGCTTAACTTGAGTCATGTAGAATGGTTCCTAAATTTTTTGGAGCCTAGGTTGAGTGTTAATTTGAGTTGTAATAGTTTGATTCAATCAAACTGAGTTAAGCTCAATTAAACTAGTTCCAATTGTTGGAATAACTAATAGGATATCTGGTAGTGGGGTGCAACTTCATGTGTTCAACCAGTTAACTAATGAATCATCCATTATTAAATCATGCATGCATGAAATTTGAGTTACCTAGTTGACATCGGAGTTGAAGGGAAATGTACTATCAGTTGTATACTTTTCTGAGTTGTACAAGTGGTGCATGTAGTTAGAGAAGGGTTTCTAGAGATTGCATAATTTAGGGTGGGGATTTCCCTAATAAATAGGGGTCTAATTCCTTGAGAAACAATGTAAGGAAATAGGAGATTAGAAGGAAGCATAATTAGCTAAGTATTGGCCATAGTCAGCTTGTGAGGCAATGAGATAGATTGTACTAGTGCAGAGGTTGCTCAGGCTTGAGAAAGCATTGTAAATATTCTATATTTTTTTAATATAATGCAATATATAGATAGGAAGGGGTTTTGAGCAGCAATAATTCCCCTTAGATAAATCTTTCAGCATATGTGATTGAATCTTGTCTCATGTTTTTTGATTTCTCAATCGATTAATTTTTTCCACTGATGAGTAGAGTAGATTCAAGTCTTTTGTTTTCACATATTAAATAAGAAGTTCGAATATATAGGAATTTCTACATGACATCATATCAGGAATCATAATAGAAGAGAAGAATTTGATTTTTTCTTTGCAAGTAAATCGAATTTGATGTATTATTATTCAAGTCAAGCGCAATGTCATTCTATTGATTGAGACTCGTGTATGCCCTTGAGTGTAGCTCAAATTACATTTCTTGGAAAAATGGGATATAGGAAGTATTGGAAGATAATAGGCTGAAGGAATTCATATACAATGATATTCCTAAGCCTGCAACAACTGATGCTCAATATCTAGCAGAGTGGAAGAAATGTGTGCCACAGGTGAGGAGGATCATACTAGAAGGAGTTTGAGATCATATTTTCTCAAATATCCATGGTAAGAATATCCAATATGCAATGTGGCAAGACTTAATAGACTTGTTATAGAACAACAATGACCACAAGAAGCTGGAACTAAAGGACATGTTTCAAAAAATCTAGATGTAGAAGGGTGACACAATACCATAGTACATGAGTAGATTCACCCAATGTGAGGATGAAATTGGGAGTGTTGGTATTACAGTTGTTGAAGATGATCTGGTAAGCCTATCACTTCTAGGCATTCCCAAGAGCTGGCACAACTAGAAGGATTCGGTAAATGTGAGGGAGAATCTACCAAATTGGGAGTGATTGTGGTTTGACTTGGTGAAAGAAGAGATAAGGTGGAACACCAAATATGGAACCTCATCCAAGCATGATGATGAGGATAATTGCGCCTTGCCTGGAAATGAAAAAAAGGTAAAAGTAAGAAATCCCAATCCAAAGGATATAAGAAGGACTTGTCGAAGATTAAATGTTTTCACTGTCATGAGATGGGACACTATACCACGAAGTCTATGCAAAATAAGTCTGACAACAAGCCCTCATGAGGAGCGGTAGGTGAAGCTCCAGATTCATAATTTGAGTTGGATTTCACACTCATTTCATGCATGTTGACATTGATGATGGTTAGTGTGTGGTATCTGGATAGTGGACCCTCATTCCATATGGCTAGAAACAAATAATTTTTCAGTGACATGGAGGAGAAGGACCTCTAGATGCACATGAATATGGGAGATGATGGAAGGTATAAGGCAATCGGTATCAGTACAGTTACTTTTGAGATGGAGTTTCGTTATCATCTCATATTAAAATATGTCATGTATCTTCCGTATTTGAATAAGAATTTAGTTTTAGGTTCTATGTTCGAAGACCATGGCTATGATATGATATTTGGCAAAGGAAAGGATTTCCTTAGACATACCACCACAGGACAAGTGAAGTGGTCCAGGGTTTGGGTGAAGAATATCTACAAATTGGATGTAGAAGATTGTGTTTCTTTGAGCATGAAAGTAGAGAAGGTGCAGAGCTGAGATGCTAGTTAATTATGACATAGGATACTTTCCCATTTTAACGATGGAGCCTTGAACATCATGAATCATATTTATACAGGACTTCCCAAGGGTGCACTAGAGTAGCCAAATACATACAAAGTGTGTACACTGGGGAAGTACACCAAATCCACCTTTTGTGATAAGGACAATAGAGCATAAGAAATAGTTGAAATAGTTCACTCAGATGTGTGTTGACCATTCTCGACAACCTCCACAACTAAGCATAGGTATTATGTGATATTTGTAGATGATTTATCACATAAGTGTTGGATTTACTTCATGTAGAAGAAAGACCATACATTCTCCAATTTTTGTGAATTTAAAGCACCTGCTAAGAAAGACACTGGCAGGAAAGTGAAGGCTCTCAAGAGTGCTAACAGTGGTGAATATGTGTTGAATAAGTTCAAGAACTTATGTGCATCAGAAGGCATTCAATGGGATTTAATAGCACCCCCATAACCCAGAATAGAATGAGGTGGCTGAGGGGAAGAACAAAAGTATTGTGGGAGCTGCACAAGTGAGTTATATGATTAAGGCCTACCATTGAACTTATGGGATGAAGAATGCAACAAACTACATATGTGCAGAACATGAGTCCTTATCATATTCTCAGGATGAGTACACTAGAAGAAGCTTTTTCAAGGAAGAAACCATAATTTTTCACACTTTAGGATCTATGGTGCATCAATTTACTGCCATGTTACCAAAGATGCAAGGAAAAATCTTGAGCTGACAGTTGAGTTGGGGATATTTTATGGTACACTGATACACCTCACAACTATTGGGTGTACCTACCATGTCACAAGATGACAATTTTTCATAGAGATGAAAAGTTCGATGAAAAATAGACCATGAGATGTTCCCTTGAGAGGGAGATTCAGTTACATGTAGATGAGGAGATTTTGTCTCCAAAGGAATAACCTCAGGATGATGTCAATTAGCCATAAGTAGAGGAGTAGAGAGTTGAAGCACCACTAATGCATAGACATCCAAATATGGAAGGAAGTACACCAAGGAAATTGATAGATTATTTCATGATTTTAGAGAGAATGTGGGAGCACCCACATCACAACATAGGATGAGAAGGTCACCAAAACAGTACACTAGGTAAATGGATCTGATGAGTGAGCTAGTTGAGGCAGAACCATCCTCATTCAATGAAGTAGTGAAAAATCCAGTATCGGTTGATGCCATGGTATAGGAATATGATTCAATAGTTACAAACGGTGCTTGGGAAGTTGTCCCAAGACAATAGAACAAGTTACTGGTAGGTTCGAGGTCAATCTACAAGGTGAAGAAAGTAGCAGATGGAAGCATCGAGAAACAGAAGGCCATATTTTTGGCTAAGGGGTTCTCTTAGGTGGAGGGAAATGATTACGAGGAGACCTTTGCTCCAATAACAAGGTACTCTTCTATTAGATCAATTCTAGCTCTTACAACACAGATGGGTTGGAAGATACATCAAATGGATATGAAGAAAACATTCCGCAATGGAGTAATTGAGGAAGAAGTGTCCATTGAGCATCCCAAAGGATTTGAGACCTTTGATAGAGAGTTGCATGTGTGCAGACTCAGGCGAGCATTGTATGGAATGAAATAAGCACCCCATGCTTAGTACACCAGGATTGGCAACTATTTCACCAGGTTGGGCTTCACCAAAAGTGAAGCAAATGAAAACCTTTACCATATTGTGGTTAAAGGTAAATTATTGATTATAGTATTATATTTCGATGATTTAATTCAAACAAGTGATGAGAAGTTGGTAAAATCTTGCAAAGAGGATCTTGCAAGAGAATTCAAGATGAAGGACCTAGGGCTCATAAATTATTTCCTCGATATGGGAGTATGGAAATGAGACATGGAACTATTTGTCTCTCAGGGAAAGTATGCCAATGCAATACTAAAGAAGTTCCACATGGAGAGAAAAAAAACCAATGGAGACTCCTCTAATAGGGAATTGGAGGAAGGAATATGCTACTTCAGGTGAAGTAGTGGAGGCTATTATTGACAAGTTGCTTGTGGGTTAACTTATGCATTTGGTGAAACATGACCAAAAATGTGTTATGTAGTTAACTATCTTAGTTAAGAAATGGTTAAGCCAACCAAAATATATTGGAAGGTAGCCAAACATGTGTTGAGATACCTGAGAGGCACCACTTAGTTTGGTCTTTGGTACATGAAAAGAAAGGGAGCGAAGTTGCAAGGATTCACAGATACATATTGGGTAGGTATTCCATCAAATAGGAAGACCACATCAAGATGCATCTTGAGTATTGGGTCAGAAACAATTTCTTGGTACAAAAAAATAGAGATCAATTGCACTCAATTCAATAGAAGCAGAGTACATGGCTGCTAGTCAAGAAGCTTATGAAGCTATCTGGACGAGGAAGATTCTTTTTGGGCTATTTGATCAGATGATGGAACCAACCATGATTTACTGTGAAAATCAGAGTTGTATCAAACTCTTTGAAAATTCAGTTTTTACTGACCGATCCAAGCATATCTACATCTAGTATCACCATCTATGTGATTTTGTGCAAATGAGAATCATGTTGTTTGAGTATATTCCTACAGAGAAGCAATAAGCATATATTTTGACAAAGGAATTGTTAATATTCAAATTGGAGTTCTATAGAGGTAGGATCGGGATAGCAAATAATCCCTTCCATGTTGAGAGGGAGTGTTAAAATGGTAGCAAGAAAATCCTCATTTAATTTTCCCTTGAATTAAATTAGGAGAAAACTGTAATTCCATATCACAAAACAATGAGAATGAGTTAACTAAGTTAATTTAACTTATTTACTTCACTTAATTCGAGTTGAGGGCCTAACTTGAGTAATGTAGAGTGGTTCCTAAATTTTAGGAGCCTAGGTTGAGTTTAATTTTAGTTGTAATAGTTCAATTCAGTCAAACTCAGTTAATTTCAGTTAAACTAGTTCCAACTATTCGAGGAACTAATAGGAGGTCTAACTCGTGGGCTATAACTTCATGTGTTCACATAGTTAACTGAAAAATAAGCTATAATCAACTCACGCATGAATGCAATTCGAGTTACCCGGTTGATATTGAAGTTTAAGTGCAGTGTACAATTAGTTGTATACTTTTCTGAGTTGTACACGTGGTGCATGTAGTCTGAGAAGGGCCTATAGATATTTCACAATTTAGGATGGGTATTTCCCTAATTAATATGGGGTTAATTCCTTGATAAAAGGTTCAAGAAAATAGAAGCTTGGAAGGTAGTAGAATTGGCTAAGTATTGGCCAGAGTCATCTTGTAAGGCAGTGAGATAGATTGTACTAGTGCAAAGGTTGCTCAGGCTTAAGAAAACATTGTAAATATTCTCTATTTTTCCATCTAATGCAATATATAGAAAGGACGGGGTTTTGAGAAGAAATCTTTCCCCATAGATAAATCTCTCAGCATATGCGATTGAATCTTGTCTCATGTTTTGTGATTTCTTGATCGATTAATTGTTTCTATTGATGAGTATAGTAGATTGAAGTCTTTTGTTTCATAATATTACGTAAGAAGTTTGTATATACAAGGAATTTGTGCACATTCTTGGAAACTTGGGATACAAATCTGATGAAGTAGTCCAAAGTCTTGCATACTATCTAAGTTACCAAGAAATTATCGGATCATACTCTCCTCAATAGACTCAGTATTCTGATGAATATGATCTATCATACAAAGAGACTAAGTCTCTTAATCACTACTATCATAATTCAACCACAAGGTATCACGAGGCTCTTATATGGACCTGACAGGTGGATATAGTGTGACATTCTTCCCAGGATCCCCATGGGAAATATACATGTCACTAGAGTGACAACCAATATAAGTGTCAACTATGGCAAGCCATGGTCATCCGAAAATCAAAGGTTTCTCCCCAATAGGATCCTTTAGTTGTAACACAATAAAATATGTGGGGTACTTCCAAGAGTTAATTGAGACAATCACGTCATCTAACACGCCCTCGGGCTTGATTTTAGATCTATCAACAAGTTCAATTATAGTAGGGGTAGGATGAATGTGAGTTTACCGAAGATGCTCCATATTTTTTCAAATCAAAGAGGCTAAATTATAAGGCTTTGATCTCTCTTTTCTATCTTTTTGTGAGCTCGTTTCATAACATTTGGTATCAGAGCTTTGGATTCTAGGGTTCCGCTGCTCCAAATAGGTCATCGTGGCATTTTCGCTATAACTTTTTTTTTGCGATGTTTCGGAAGAAAAAAAACCACATTTGAGACGAAATCACACTGAACCTCGGGTTTGAATTTCAGAGCTTTTTGCGCTATATTTGCGGAGATATGATCTGAGGAAGTTGGTCTTTTTGCAGACTCCTGAATTACATTCCCAACATGTGACCTAGGGAAATCACCATAACTTTCTCTCTAAGGATAGGTTTGAAATTTTGTAAGAAGTTATAGAAAGAGGACAGAATGTAGTTTCTTGTATAGATTTTTTAGTGCTAAAGGTTGAAATAGTGACACGTGGCACTTCATACAAGTTCACTCTTCTGAAAAGGTCTATAATCAGGTCATCTTGGGAGATTGTGCATAACTCTTTCTTGGAGAATCTAGTTTGGTTCAGACTGGTGGCATTGGAAATAGGACGTAGAGAGCTGCTATAGATCACAATTTTAGAACTGGATGATCCAAAATTACAAAGATACATCAATTCAATATCAAGCTCCTACAAAGTGAAAAATGGTGTGCAGTTTTTTTAAATTTTTGCATAAGCTTGGTTTGAAAAATTAGTTTGAAGGAATTCAAAGGGCATAGTAAAGCATTATTATTGGTAATTGATGCCCCAATGAAAGAAAATGCAAACAGCCAGTAAGCAACCTGAAAGCTCTAGCATGACTCATGAAGAAGAGGAAGAAATGCAACATGATATATCAAAATTACAAGACCAAGTGCAACAAGTGTCACTTGCACAAAAAGTAATAGAATCTAAGATCAAAGATGTAGAAGCTAAGATGGATGGTTTAAAGAAAGGTGTAGAAGCTAAGATGGATTATTTAAGGAAAGGCGTAGAAGCTAAGATGGATGGCATGGAAGCTAAGATGAATGGCATGGATGCTAAAATGGATGGCATGGATGA
>APFE030923971.1:13340-42507 GCA_000404065.3 Pinus taeda | reverse complement strand
ATATAAACAAATGTCCCTCAAGCAAGCTAAGAAGGACAATAAATTATCACCAAAGTATTATGGTCTGTACAAGGTGTTGCAAAATATTGGTACTATGGAATACAAATTGGAGCTTCCTGCAGCGTCTCGAGTGCACATAGTTTTCCATGTTTCATGTTTAAAGAAGGTTATAGGTGCCAATCTCCTAGTTCAAACAATATTGAAAGAGCTTGACAAGGAAGGAAAAATTACATTGGAATCAGAACCAACCACAGAAACAAGAACTCGACAGCTACAAACTTGATCAATTTCGGAGTATCTCATCAAGTGGAAGAACTTATCCACTGAAGATTCCACGTGGGAGGATGAGAATTTTATATAGAAGCATCCAGAACTACTCAAGCATTGAGGAAAACACTTTTTTGAATGAAAGGGGCATGTTAGGTCCCTATAGTACTAGTGATTACCCCATTACTATTGTAGTTCTATCCCTTATTAATATTGTTGTGTCCCTATTGTCCCCATATTTTTATTATTGTGCCCCATAGAATCCCCCTATTGTTATTTTTGTGGCTTTATATTGTTATTGTTAGGTCGTCTGGGTTATATTGTGACTCCTTAGACTACTATATATAGAAAGGAGGTTTTGTCATTTGAATCATACAAGAATTTTTCATTTGTGTAATGTAAAGGAGGTTTCCCCCTCAAAGAGGTTGAATTCTAATGCATTGATCTCTCTTTTCTATCTTTTTGTGAGCTGGTTTCATAACAAAATCATTTGTGCATCATTATTATTTGTGTTGGGAAAAGGATGTGCTAGAAACTGGAAATGGTGGTGGTATAGGTTGTGCCTATTGAGGCAAAGTAACCAATATTGTAGGCTGTACCATAGGGTAAGGTGCATACTGTGTAGGATATGTTTAGGTAGGCATGGGATATGAGAAATGAGAGTATGGTGGACTTCTCCATTCTTGTTTCCAACGGGGAGGAGAATGTTCAAACTATGGATGTACTGATGTGTTGTAGCGGCTACAACTACCCTCCAAAATTTTTCCTTAGCTTTGTTTTGGATACTCCCTCCCAACCTTTCACAACAACATGTATTGCTTTGTCAAGTACACAAGATTCAATGATTTTCTTGCAGAATGATAGTATTTCCATCAAAGCTTGTTTAATTCCCCTCACATGTTGTTCCTCTAGAATTGTTCTAGTTGCAGGCTAAGTAGCTTCCTCACGAAATTGTGCAATTCTAGAGGGAAACTAGCCTTCCCTCTAGAAATTGTGCAATTCTATCTTCCGGCCTATTGGGCTCCAGAATTACGCAATTCTGCCAGCCATTCTTCATCTAGAAAATTGCACAATTATTCCTAGCACGGCTACTCAGCCCTAATTTGTGCAATCCTAGACAACAGTTAGCTACTCTACCTAGAAAATGCCTAGATCTTCTGGGTAGCTAGGCCAAATCCCTTCTAGAAATGCACATTTTCTCCCAGTAGTTGAGCAGCCTCTTGCATGTGCAGTTGAGTTGACTAGTTCCCTCTAGGACCGAGAAATTGATTTTCATACATGGGATGCTTCTCCCAAAGTAGCATACAAAGGAATCCCTTGATTCAGGGATCTACTTTTAGCAGCTAGAGGTTGCATGCAAGGGTCATTTCGAAAACCTCCCACCAAGTGTCACTCTTCGTAGATTTGCGGCATGCATGTCACATCTTAGATTTTATCAAAACTCATGAACCAAACACTACAGAGCTCATTCCTCACATCAACCTTGCAGCTCTGACATCCCACATTTCATCTAGGATTTGTCGGCACATTTAGCTCAGTTTTCTGGGGTAAGCCCGCCTTCAATGTCTTGTGTTGCATTTCTGGAAATTTTTCTATTTCGTTTCATCTGAATGTTTTTTGCTTGATTTCAATGTGTGGATGTTGTCTTTTTGACACATACTAGCTTTTACTAGCACCACTTCATTTTTCATTGACATCTCACTATTGTCGCATGAATGAAACTGTTTTTCATGAACAATCGTCAATTCGGCCACTCACCTCACCTACATACATATTGTTTCATTTTCTGAATATTTCATCCACTATTTGCATGCACGATAATTCACTTATGCCTACACTCAATATCACCCTACATTCACATTCACATTCACTTTCAGTCGCCTGTCGATGGGTTTTGGTAGTTTTGGCCTAGACTTTGCCTCACCCAGACATAATTGCGCAATATTGAGAGGGAAGGCTCTATCTTCCGCCCAGGAAATGCACATTTCTACCCAATGACTATCCTCCAGTATTGCATTACGCAATTCTGAGGGACAGTGACTGATGGCCCAAAATATTGCACAATGTAGTCACTAGCTTGCAACCATTTCCAGCTGAGATTACGAATTGTGCAATTCCAGCAATCAGTAGCCAGGATGGACTATGCTTTGTGCAATATCACCAGTTAGTCATCCTCTTAACAGCCTGGACTGTGCCTAGTGTGGTCTTGGAAATCAGTCTTCTGAACTCCAGGTGAAAATTGTGCAACCTTCATGATCAATCACATAGGTATGTTGCAAGTCAGTTCTCAAGTTCATTTTGGTTTTCGACTGACAGGTTTCATTCCATGAGTTTTGTCATGTCTCTAGGTATTGGAAGTTTTCATTTTCCTCTCAGTAGTATAGGTACACTGGTTTCCAGGAGAGCAAAGTCGAAGACACCATTCAAAGCACACTTGGGGATGAAGTCGATTAAGTTTCTATGGACTTTCCTACCCATGAAGACATCAAGTTGTTTGTAGACAAGGACATCAAGATACGATGGTAGTAGCATCGTAACAATCATCACCATGAACAATATTTGAACGCAACAGACTAGATGCAATGAATGTAAGAGAAAGGTTGTTGACAACATAGAGGCAAAACAAAGTGCAAGCTCAGTCAGATCCACTTCTTATGAAAGAAACATTGGAGACTTAGGCTATCAGGTGACGGCATGACATGAAGATCATGTGAAGGTAGAGAATGGGACAAAGAAGGAGTTGCATGTTCTCAAGTAGCAACTCAAGGAAGAACACTAGCTGCATAGAAAAGAGAATGAGTTGAGGCAGGAATATGTACAATAAGGGGGAGCAACATGCACATACATATGAAACTATGGCCATACAAGTTATAGATTCATCCCAGTAGTTGGCATGGTGTAGACATGGTGAGTGGTGTTGTTGATCGTATACAAGGGAATTCAGCAGCATGCATGTCACAGTGTGTGCACATGCGATCTAACCCACTTGGCACACTCACCAAGGCAAAGACAAGAAGCAAGTCCAAATGGAGTTGAACATGTAGTTGAAAGTTGATGTGCATGACCACCACCACACATTGGAAGATCGACACAGACACTATGCATTAGTATGTTTTCATTCAGCCACACCCGAGAATACCATGCACATGCTAGCAGACAAGTTGGATGGAGGAACCACACCAATGGACCCGAATGTAACAGAGGCAAGAGTTCGCTTCGGGAAGATGTCACCATGGAGTGGATGCACACCATAATAGATGATCAAGCTTGACATCAACTCGCCACCTTCACCATCACAAGCATGTCAAAGAGTTGGTCTCACCACAATCGACCGAGTGTAAGTGATGTCTTGCATGGCTTGCTCAAGATGTTTTGTGTCACATGGGCCAATGTGCATTGTAATGTAACATCTTGTCAAGTGGAAGTTCAAGCATCGATAGTTGGATGCCATAGTGATAGAGTAGATGAAGAGTCATGAGGGTAGATGAACTGTCACAAAGGGGAATGTCAAGGGTCACCCAAACTTTTGCTATGAATAGAACCTCATAACTCATTGTAAGGGATTTTGGTCAGCCAAGCTTCCGAAAGGATTATCTTAGAGAAATCTTTGATAGTATTGTAACAAGCCTTGGCTTCTCCACTGCGCAGAGCTAGTATATCTCTTTGGAGGAGTAGGCGGTTATGGTTGTAATGTTCCACTGTCGGAACTAGTGGTCGGACATTGATGTATTGTATGACTGGACCTTACACTTATTATTATAATAGAGCTGAAATGTTTCATGCTTATGTTGTATTGTATTCTATGCTATCTGGTTTACTCTTAATGATATATGTATTTGTTTACTTACCTATGCATGTATAGCTATCTGTGTATGTATGTATGAATCTTTCTGAAATGTGCTATTGGTTTAACCATCACTTTGGATTTCTAGCTAACTTTCCTTCTATGTTGTGATCCATCATTGCTCGTGTGTTCCCTTCTTAACTCTATGCTATCACAGGTTTCCAAGGGGCGCACTCATTCAACCCCCATGTGTTTAAACCTATCATGCACCTTCCTTGGATTGTTGCAGCTGTCACACCCTTACTACCAATAGAGACATCTTACTTTCCTTTATGTGAAATCACAGTCAAGGAATTACCATACGACCCACTGTTGGGACTCATACACCAAATGCTATGAGGTCTAATTGGCACTTCTTACTGAGGTGATCCCCTTACATGTTGACGATTCCAACACCGTCAACATTTTGGCGCTAGAAGGAGGGCTAGATGACAAGCTAAGCCCTCATCATCTATTTTGAATCTTTGCGCATCTATCATGGAGTTTATTATAGTTCACCCTCTGAAATGTCTATCCAACGAACATATCTTTCAAGTCGAGAGGGAGTTCTGGGATCACTTGTCACAACTCATGTATGATGGTGAAGGTGAAGTGGTTTGGCCTGAGCACTTAGATGACTTCCATGTGCTCATGCAGGACATGGAATATTTTAATGAAACATAGGTATGTTCATTTAGGCAGTTCAATGATCTAATAAAATTTATTTTCCACCATTTTGATCCTAAAGTGTTTGATAATTTTTTTTTAAAACAATGAAATGCCCCACACAAATCACCCATGGAGTTTTTGGAGCACTTCCATCTATTCATGTTTGAAGCCCCAAAAAGTTAGATGAAATTTCAGTATCTCATGGATAGATTCAATACTACCCTGTCCAATCTGTCAATCCCAAGAATAAGTTTAGGCTTAAACCCTGCTTAGCATCTTAGCATACTTTGGTGATGGAGCTACACAATCATAGATGGACTTGATCACTGTCACAAGTGACTATCCCCTGTCCCCTCATAAAACAACTCCACCATCGTAGAGTGATATGGGAGAGCATGCACACACATCTATTCAACCATCACATCCTCTCGACATTGCTCCTTCTGATTTTTACGTGAACTTGGTTGTGAGTCCCATACCTCATCACATGTATTTAGTACCTCAGCCTCCATCTTTGAACTGGGATAATCCTCTGAATGACACTGTCTTGTTTCTTTCATTCCAGACTCTACATCTGTTTTGAACAAGGATCGATCCATTGACAGAGTCAATGTTGCACAACCAACATGCACTGACATTCATGAAGAGCATGACTAGAGCTTGAACATCCACCCAGCAATAGAGGACCATCCCTGTCTATCCGTACCTCCTCCATTTTTTCCTAAGCTCCTTGGTGATCCTTCCATCCCTAATTTTTCATGTGTATCTCCATCGACAAAAGAACCCATTGTTTATCATTCGCAAGGCACACCGGATGTCATTCAGTCATCTGATAACGGAGAGGACCAATCATTCTTTGAACATCCACCTAATTTTTCATCTATAATTTCTAGAAACACAGAGGATGAAAATTCTTGCTTCTCATCTACCCCTTTGTGCGATTCATTAAATCATGAGGATGCCGACCAACATCCTATATTTTCTGATCTTGGTTGTCATGATCTGTTCCCCTCATCATCTAGTCACGAAGTTGATTCACTCTTTTTTATTCCATCTAAGCCATTGTTCTACGATGATCCATCTGTCAATGAAGACGAAACCCCCCAAATTTTCAAGGCACTTCAGCTCAAGCTGATGGTTATGTCAAACCCTCGCTATCCCGAGGTTGGTTTCACTTCTGATTAGGAAATTGTTCAAACATACAAGGCTCCTCATCACTCACCTATATGCATTGAAGATCAATCTAACACTCAAATTTCTCTTCCTCCACTCAAACTACATGATCCCATTGCTCATGCATTGGAGGAATCTTACTAAACAAGAATACTTGCGCAATGTAAGTGGTTTAAATTCCTCACGTATGCTTGCATATCACGGTCAAGAGTGTGTGTATGCTTAAACCCTGCATGTAGTGTCACACAACAACATGGTATGTCCAAAGAGTACATGTCATGCACTTTCCCTCATTTTTGTTTTGTGGACGCTTGTAAGCTCGGAGTGTGTCTGTCTTCACTATTGTATCTTTCACAACTGCTAGTCCACACAACCGTGTTGATCACGGACCATGCCATCACCAACATGGGCCAACTAATGCATCACTGGCTGCACTGGAAGTATCACTTCACGTGATCGGGCCCATGCACTGTTAGCTTAGGAGTAGCAGTAGTGTTTTCTTTTGAGTTGTTTGCTTGCATGCATGTTTGATTATTTATTTGTGTGTTTGTTTGCTTGCTTATTTGTTTGCTTACTCACTTTGCTTCCACATTTTCTTCTTCTTCTTTCTTTACTTTTTCATTGGTTTGCTTTCTTTTCTCTGTAGGTTAGTTTTGCATGGACTGTGTGTGACTCTTGAAACAAATTGGGTAAAGTACAAGAGGACTTGTACAACTATCAACATTTGGTCATCTGTTGTCTGCTCTCCTATGTAAGATCTTGTTGTCTTCATTCCATGACACATCAATGAAAAATACGTACTATTCGAAGTGAACCTTGGTGAAAACACAACACTTGCATGCTAACTAGTATCACCTACTCCTGTCAGTTGTTTTCAGGTTAATCCTTGTCAGCTCAATCAAGTAGAGTAAGGTGAGGGGGAAAATATTAACATGCATGTCAAAGGTATAATAAACTACTTCTCTATAAGAACAACCTCTTCTACTCTCAATAAGTCGGGATCCCTCTTATGTCTTTGAAATGAATAAGTGTTATGCACAGTTACAAGGATGAAAAATGAAAAAAAGTGAAAAAGTGAAAATTTTTAGAGAAAATGGAAATTAATAAGGGAAAAGAAGAGAAAGGCTTCCTACGCAGAGATGTGATCCAAGTAACTCCACCAGGGTGCTGACTAGGCTCATTTGCAGCAGAGCCGTGATTGTGTTTCTATGAGACTCCACTGGTGTACTGACCAGGCTCACTGGTAGCGAAGCCATGATTATGTTCCTATGTGACTCCACCGAGGTACTGTCCAGGCCTACTCGCAGCAGAGCAACACCAGATATGAAACTAATATTCTAACAATTATACTACTCATGCACAAATATACCGCTCAACCCCAATCGAAAAAACTGTGTTGACTTGGCTTCGAATGTGTGTCAATTTACCAAAAGCTTGGCGGATGCTACATCTTACAATCAAGAAAATGTGGAAACCAAGACGAACTAAGGACTGAACAATACTTCCGAAGGTTTAGATTTTATTTTCACAAAAAAGGTTCATTTAAAGAGTTGGAGTTCTACCTGTGTGTCGCCAAGTGTTGTAGTGGTTACATCCACCCTCCAAAAGTTATCCTTAGCTTTGTTTTGGAACCTCCCTACCAACCTTTCACAACATCATGTCTTGCTTCATCAAGCACACAAGATTCAGTGATTTTCTTGCAGAATGATAGTCTGTCCATCAGAGCTCATTGCATTCCCCTCATAGGATGTTCCTTCGGACTTGGTCCAGCTGCAAGGTGAGAAACTCCCTTAAGAAATTGCACAATTCTGGAGAGAACCTAGCCTTCCCTCCATAAATTGCACAATTTTGTCTAGTAGTCTGCTGGGCTCCAAAATTACGCAATTCTGTCATTCAAGCTTCATCCTGAAAATTTCATAGTTATTCCCAGCATGGATGCTCAGCCCAGAATTTGTGCAATCTTGGGCAGCAGTCAACTACTCTGCCAAAACATTGCACAAATATTTTGGAAAACCAGCTCGTCTCCCTTCCATAAATGCACATTTTCTCCCAGCAAGTGAGCAGCCTCTTGCATATGCAGCTAAGTTGATTGGTTCCCTCCGGGACCGAGTAAAACCGACTTGCATGCATGGGATAATTCTCCCAAGGCAACATGCAAAGGCATCCCTTCATTCAGGGATCTACTTTTAGCAACTGGAGGTTTCATCCAAGGATAATTTTAGAAACCTCCCAGCAAGTGTCTCTCTTCCTAGATTTGTGGCATGCGCATCACATCTTCAATTTGATAAAAATCATGAACTGGACACTGGAAAGCTCATTCCTCACATCAACCTTGTAGCTATGACATCCCACATCACATCTAGGAGTCGTCAACACATTCAGATTAGTTGTTTTGGGGTAAGCCCGCCTTCCATGTCTTATTTTGCATTTTGGGTGCCTTTTTTGTTTCGCTTCATATGAATGTTGTCTACTTGATTTCAGTGAACCCTTACTATCATTTTGACACAATCTAGATTGTACTAGCATTGTTTCAGTTTTCATTAACATCTCACTGCTTTCGCATGCATGAAATTGTTTTTCACAAATGGTTTTCGATTCAGCGAATCACCTCACCTACATGCATGTTGTTCTATTTTCTAAATCTTTCATCCATTGTTTGCATGCACAATAATTTAATTATGCCTACACTTAGTATCACCTTGCATTCACATTCACATTCACTTTTAGTCGCCCATCGACGAGTCTGGGTAGCCTTCATCCGGACTTTGCCTCAACAAGATAACATTGGCAATCCTGAGAGGGAAGGCTCTATCTTCCTCCCAGGAAATGCGCATTTCTTCCTAGTGACTGTCCTCTAGTCTTGCATTACACAATTCTGAGGGACAATGACTGTTGGCCCAGAAAATTGTGCAATGTAGTCATTGAGCCTGCAATCCTTTCCAGCTGAGATTGCGCATTGCATAATTCTAGTAGTCAGCAGCTAGGCTAGACTGTGCATTGTGTAGTTCTAGTAGTGAGTCAGCTTCCTAATAGCCTGGACTGTGGCTTGCGTATTCTTGGAAATCAGTCTCCCGACCTGCCGGTGAAAATTGTGCAACCTTCATGATCAGTCACACAAGTATGTTGCAAGTCAGTTCTAAAGTTCATTTTGGTTATTGACTAACATATTTCTTGCCATAAGTGTTTCCATGTCCCAAGGTATCGTAGGTGTTCATTTCCCTCTCAGCAGTACAAGTGCAATCATTTCCATGAGAGCAAAGTTGAGGACATCATTCAAAGCACACTTGGGGATGCAGCCGATCAAGTGTCTATGGAATTTCCTACCCACGAAGACATCAAGTTGTTTATAGACAAGGACATCAAGATATGACAGAAGTAGCATCACAAAAAGAAGCACCATGAATAGCATCTAAAGGTAGAATACCAAATGCAACAAATGCATGAGAAAATTTTTTAACAACATAGAGGCTGAACAAAGTGCAAGCTTGAGCAGATCCACTTATTATGAAAGCAACTTTGGAGACTCAGGCTATCAAGTGATGGCGTGACATGAAGATCACACGAAGGCAGAGAAAAATATGAAGAAGGAGTTTCATGTGCTCAAGCAACAACTCAAGGAAGAACAGGAGCTACATAGACAAGAGAATGAGTTGCATCAGGAGTAGGTACAACAAGGGGGACAACATGCATAGACGGATGAAAATTCACCCGTACAAGTTTTAGATTCATCCCAATAGCTAGCACGGAGCAGACATGGTGAGTGATTTTGTTGATCATACACAGGGGAATTCAGCAACATGCATTTCATAGCGCACATGCATGCGATCTAACCCATTTGGCACACTCACCGAGGTAAAGACAAGAAGCAATTCCAATTGGAGTTGAACACATTGTTAAGAGTTGGTGTGCATGACCACCAACACACACTAGAATATCAACATGGGCACTATGCATCAATCTGTTATTGGTTCGGCCACACCCAAGAGGACCATGTGCATGTTAGCAGATGAGTTGGATGGAGGAGCCATACCAATGCACCCAGATGCAAAGGAGGCAAGAGTTCACTTCAGCAAGATATCACCATGGAGCTCATGCACACCATCATGGACAACCAAGTTTGGCATTAGCTCACCACCTTCACCGTCACAAGCATGTCAAAGAGTTAGTCTCACCATAATGGACTGAGTGTCATTGATGTCTTGCATGGCTTACTCAAGTAGTTTTGTCTCACATGAGCACATGTGAATTTTACTATAACTTCTTATCAAGTGGAAGTTAAACTGTTAATAGTTGGATGCAACACTAATATAGTAGATGAAGAGTCATGAGGGTAGATGAACTGTCAAAAAGGGGAATGTCAAGGGTTACCCCACCCTTTGCTATAAATAGAACCTCCCATAGCATGCAGTGGATTAAGTACTAAATGATCTTCTTCAAGTGTTGCTTTTATTCTAGGTATAGATGGGAATTGATTTGTAGGATGTTTACCTACACACATCACATAAATATTAACAGCTTTGACATCTATATGACATTCACATAAGAGATTCTTTTTCCTACACTTTGGACATTAAATGGACAATGAAGAATGTTCTTCTACTATTTTTTGTTGAAATTTTGAAGAATATATTTACTGAATAGAAATATTCATGATTTGAGTTTTCATATTATCCATTTTATTTTCCAAACCAATATTCATAGCATTTGTAGATCAAAATCTACTATTTCTAGAATTACCTCTGATTCCCTTACCAGATATGGGCTAATTACGTGAAAAATTCTTGTACAAGTCACAAATTTGGTCAAATGAAAGTTGAGAAATGTCTCCATGTCCTAAAAAATTCAAGTTATTCTTGGATTCATCTCAAATCCCTTGTAAAAATAAGGTTCTAACAATGCTCACATCAAATTTGTGCTTAGACCTTTGAAGGATATATGGAAATATTTCAAGATAGTTCTCCAAAATTTCATCTTCATTTCGTGTGCTAGTAAATATTTAATCCTACATTTCTCCTGTCTTACAATATTCTTGATATTTGTTCAGAGAATCCCTCTTCATTTGATCCCAAGAAGTGATAGTGTTTCCTCCCAAAAACATAAACCACCATAAAACTAAGTCTTTAAGGTTGCAGGGAAATGTTTTAACTTTGGGCCTCTAATGAATAGTCATAACTCCTATAAAGTATGTCAAATTCAAAAAGAAAAGAATCGGTATCATCGTGTACCTTACTATGGAAATGCAGAAGAACTGAAGGAAACATATTTTTCATTTGAATAGTTGCATTAGGGTCCAAAATTGGAAATCCAAAGGTAGAATGTTCTTCAAGTGGTTAATTTTCACCAACCACTACACCATTACATCCTCATGATCTCCCATCTTCCTTCCTCCGAGGAAAACCCCGGCATGGATAGTGAAGGCTCATTGTGTTTTAGATTTTATTTTTCAGTCTCAAGAGACTCCTTCTTCACTACCAATGGATGTGATACCCTTGAGTTGTTGTCTCCAGAATCTAGGTGTAATGTACCATCCTGGTTCATCAATGTTTTCTTGGCGTTTTTTCTTGCAACAAAAGGCCCACTATGAGAAATTATTTTCATATTATGGATGTTTCCTTTTCCCTCACTAGGCTTCAAAATGCTACCGCTCCTAGTCATTCAAGTTTAAAAAAGAAAACCAAATTAGAAAAAATAAAACTATATAAAAAAAATACAAAAAAAAAATCAAATCCGTATTTTTATGTTGTAGCTATCTTAAAAATGTATCTACAACAATCGAAAAATTACCCTTAAATAAGAAATCAGCAACATAATCACACTGCTAAAAAAATAATGCTTAACTTACCTTTAGTGCTAAAAAAAATTCAATCAAAATTTACCAAATTCTCTTCCATTGCCTTCTTGGCAATCATGCCAAAATGTTGGGTGCTAGGTCTGTCTCCTACAAACCTCAACACTTAATTGTCAAAACAGGGGATCATATACTTTGAGGTGCAACACAATTAATGCCAGGAGATCGAGTAACTCTAAGAGATCACTCCTGCTTCTAGCTTAATCGAAAACTTTAGATTCCAAATTCAGTAAATAACCACCAAACTAACTTCATGTACTATTTGCAACTTTATTGAATCAATCAACTCAGATCTTACCTTCACTCCTCAAACCATTCATCACTTTGATTTCAAGAATTAAAAATAAGGCACACATTGTAAGTATAACTGATTCCAAATGAGTTCACAACCAGATTCACCAAATACAAATTTAACATGTGAATTTAATCCCTATTTTAAAATGTGGCTTCTATGAATGCGGATTAATCAATGTGTTCATTGTTGGAAAGAAGACACACTTTTTTACTGTACTTTTTAAATGAAACTTAAAGATATTCATATTCGCCAACCCTGTTTATGAAGTAAAATAACAACTATACCATTGACAAATCAATGAACACCACTAAAAAATAAAAATAAAATCGCACCACACTTAAATCCTAGATGAGTGATGAGCTGGTTTGGTTGGGCCGAAACCAACCAAACCACAACCTCTTAAAGAAAGGTTAAATCACAATATGTGATGAATCATAAATAGAATATATTTTCAAAAGAGATAGAACCTAGCATCGGTATTATATATTACATGAAAACTAATCTTACATATGGAGATCAAAGGCTCCAACCTGGTTGATCCAAGGTAATCCCTCAAAAAGATAACAATACATAAACAATATATAAGGGTATTTCTAACCTAGCTTCGCCTACATATTTACATTATATAGAACTATCATTTCATAGGCTACAACAAAGCCCTTCATATAAGAAAAGAAAAATTCAACAAATAACTATGCATAATGCTATGGTATGACATACCCTTGATCTTGGATTTAGCTCATTCAGTGCAACGGTTATCTTTGAGAGTATTGTTGCTTCAAGTCTGATTCTTCTACTAAATATTCGAGGTACCTGAGTGCACATATCCCACTATCCTCGTACCTAACAAATATTTGAAGATCGTCGACTATCCTAATCAACCTTTGACTAGCGCTCCTTGTCCAACAGTCCTTCTCTTTGACCAAATCACTGAGGCCTTCACTAGCGTAGGGAGAATAGTGAAAGTACATCATAGTAAGTATGTACATTGCATGACAATTGGTAGGTGATTAGAAACAATAATAGACTTTTATGAATAAAAAATAAGCATTTTAGGAAAATTAAAGATTACCCTATGTAACTTTTAATAATGAGTAACTTAGACTTACTTCTCAATTTAACACTCAAAAAATCATGAAATTACATAGACATGAGGTTCAATTTTTGTAAAAGAGAGGATAGACATGGATAATATAAGGTCAGAAATGAAACATTTCCAGGTTTGGACGGTGCACTAGATGGTATTTGACTGTGAAATCCATCTGGGTAAAGAAGCAAGATCCTTGTGAATGGTCCAATAAATCCTTAATCTTGGGTAAATGATATTGATCTTTCACAGTGGCCTTATTAAGATCCGGGTAATCAGTCATTAGATGCCATTCAAAAGCTTATTTTTTTAGAATAATAAAGCCAAGGGAAGCATGTGGTGGTGAGGAAAGTTGAATAGGCCTTGAAGTCATATATTATTCAATTTGGCATTCATTTTATGCTCCCTCATGAGGAGTTAGGTGATAAGAGGGAGCATTCGACAAGGAGGCATTAGGAATAAGCTCAATCTTATGTTCAATAGAACATGGTTTGGGAAATCCTGTAGGTGGAGAGAAAACATCTAAAATTCATGGATCAATGGAAGCATATCTAGTGGAAAGCGATTGGTTAGATTGTCTAGTTGGAGAGGGTGAACCAAACACAATGAAACACATTGGTTCAAGATGATTTTTGTAATTGGAGGTGTAGTGGGAAGGGAGGTGGCTTATTTGTATCTAATAGTGGAGGATGTGCGGACATAGGTGCGACCCTCAAGCTATGCATGGTATTGTTGGATTTTAGCATAGTATACTACATTGCGGGTCTACTGGTAAGGAATGCCAAGCAACAAATGAACACAATCAAGAAGAGAAACATGGCATATTATTGTGTCATGGAAAGGGCCAATAGAAAATATGAATGTATAACAGCATGAAACTGTAAGATGAGGGTTGTCCTTTTGTAGCCAACCTAGTTGATATGGGAACATATCAGGAGTTGTGCGGAGTTTAAGGCAGTCAACCAAATCTCGAGCCACGATGTTCTTTTGATTCCCATTGTCAAGTATCAATGAATCCAACTCATTTTTTATTTGAGAATTATGTGTAAACAAGGGAGGATTAGAGCTGCTAGAATGATTATCTAGCATGAGTATAATAGAGGGGTCCTATTCTATAGGATTATCGAAAGAAATAACTGTTGGAGGAGTGGGAGGGTCTGTTTGCGTAATCTATGCAAGTAGGGACTTGTTTCTATGACAATTTTGAAGTACTAGGAAATTGAAAGTGGCATTTGAGTTGTTTTTATGATATCTATACCAGGTGGGATTGTGCGAGGTTGAAGAAGAATAAGAGGAAGAGAATGTAGATGAAGAACCAATACTTTAAGGGGAAAAATGATATCGAGGAGATTGTACTCGAGGAACCACTTTACGTTCTATAACCAATGCCCGTAAAAAGAATTTATGTAAGGAGAGACTATCAAACAATTACAATTCTCTACGTAAACTCCATAATAAACTAGAGTTGAATTTTCATAATGAGTACCTCCTTAGGGTTTGGACATGTAGTTTGCAAAAGACATCAATGTAGGATTGGACTAATTGGTTTTGAAGTTGTTAGATTTGGAACCATTTTGCCAAAATATTATGAAGATAGCTTTGAGGATAGAAAAATCCCCTCAAAGCATGGCAAAAATCTCCTCAAGAGGTGATGCGTGTGGTCTTCCTGAGCTTGCTAACCAGATCAAAATGTTCAAGCTAACTATCCCACCAAGCTTGCGCAATGCCTTCCAACTGTAGGTTGGTGATTTGAAGCTTCATTTCCTCTGTCAAGTCGATAATTGTTTTAAAGTAGGTGGAGAGGTTGTGAAGCCAAGAATCAACAACCTTGCCATTCATTTTGCCTAATAATTTTGGCAATTGAATCTAAGTATTGAGCTACATATGTCTTGGAGGGTGCCTTTGTTGTTGTAGAGTTATAAGCTCAGAGAGAGCCATTGCTAAATCATGAACATGTGATTCTTCGTTGGAGGGATCTCGCTGCAAAGGAATGATTTTCATGCACCCATAGATGAGAAATGGCATGAAGGGAGAATGAAAATAACTAATTTTTTCCCGATTGATTGCTCTCATACCAATTGATATGAATTTAGATCCTAAAAAACATAACATAGATCTTCAGACAATATGGAAAAAAAACACAGAGCAAGAATGATAGAATTCGTTGAACTGGGGAAGAACGTAGAGCTATTAGCAAAAAATATCTCTCATCTTTCATTAAAAATATCATCGCCTTTTATATCCAATTTGTTATACATTTATTCTTAATTCTAAAAATAGTGCATTATCAAAACCATAGAAAATCAAACTTATTTTAGCAATTGACTTTAGAAGTCCAACAATGTTGTACGTCAATGTTGGAGTTTCCTATTTCCCTCTCTTTTTCTCTATTTCATCTTTTCTTGCCCACCTCAGCTGCTAGATGTGGCCTTTTCCTCCTTTCATGCTTGCCTCTTCCTTATCACTCAGAGTCAAGAAGTTGTTGCCCAGTTGTCACTTTCAATGTTTTTGAAAGAGGAGCTATCTAATAATGATGTATATTACTACAAAAAGTTAGTGAATTTCACCACATCTTATATTATCTCAATTTGTTAGTTTTTGTGCCTAGATTAGTATGACCTTGATTTTAAAATTTCAAAGAGTAAGGATTATGTATTGTGTTTCCCTTTTTGAAGAGGGAAGGCTATTGTCTTTCATTTTGATACGTCCAACCTCAAATTAATCTTTTCCATAAGAATGTATCACTAACTTTACTATATGGATGTCGCTTTTGTTGTATTAGACTTTGACATCCTTATCTCCATACTCTCTAAATTCACTAGATCTAAAACCATACTTCATGCTATAGTTTTGCAACATTTGGAGTTTATATTCACATTATCATTTTCCCTTGTTAGTTTTGTCACCTTCCTAATTATCATGGTCTTGTTACGTAGAAATATCATTCTCTTATGCATCAATATTCCATGCATCTAATAAACCATGATTACTGACATGGAGAGTTTATGATTCTTCTACATTCTTTTGGCTTTGATATTACATTCTTCTACCAAGGAAGTATCTCTATTCTTAATCCTAGAATATCTAAAACAAATATGTAAAAAGAAATTATGAAAAAACTTCACATAATATTAAAAAAGCTATATTGACTTTCATTTAAAAAAATACAACTTTCTTATTCAAACATTATATTATTAATATAATCATCTCCAAATTGAAATTGATTTTATCATTTTAAACCAGATTGGTGGCAGTCTACTCTTCTATACATTACATTATTAATATAATTATCTCCCAATTAAAATTGGTTTTATCATTTTAAACTAGATTGGAGCAGTCTACTCTTCTGTACATTATATTATTAATATAATTATCTCCAAATTAAAATTGGTTTTATCATTTTCAACTAGATTAAAGCAGTCTACTCTTCTATTAGTTGGATAAATTTTATACACATAGATAAACATAAATATTGAACCTAACATATTTATTGTATATTTAAATGATAGAAAAATAAATAAAAATAAAATGGAAGCATCTCTCATTTTTTCTATTAAATATATTATAAAATATTATTTGTTTTTTAAAGGTTATGATCCTACTCTGAATTTCTCAATCTGTGTAAAATCACATATATTAGGATATATGTATGCACATACCTAATCTCTTTCATAAAAATGACTTTCACATTTCTAGAAGCCACAAGATGCTTTATTGGTGTTATAAACATCCGTTTCCCTATTTTGAAAATCGCATGTCCCTCATCTGTCATGTTTGAGAAGCACTCAGACTTTGTTCTTGCTTGCGTGTAGCACCCACGACATTATCTTCATGTGAGAAAATACATAGTAGCATGTCATTTCCATCCGCATCGGACAATGAAAAAGAGACCCCATGGCGACAAACACAGGCAGAGTAGTCCAGGTTTACTCACTGGTCAACCACAAAGAAATATATACCTCTCCATTTTTGTCTAAATATGTTCTCGATGGTCCAGCGAGACTAGGTCACTATGAAGAGCCTAGAAACTTCGATTGTCAAAGGTGCCAAAGGTCTTGCATTAACCAGACAGATGAGTGGAAGGCAAAGGAAAATGCAACTATTACAGTCTCTACAATTGCTATGCACAATTCAATTTTAACACGATAAAATAGTGCAACAGAGGCATGTTTGTCAACAAGCACTGTGGCAACATATTAGAAATAATTACCAATGAGAAGCATGTTTGTTAACAAGCAGTGTGCCAACATATCAGAAATAATTACCAATGAGAAGGAAAGCAAAATTGAAATAGTCATCTGCCAGTGCGAAAGAAAGAAAATTTGAATTAGTTAAAAAAAGGTATTAATGAGAATGTGGCATTTACTTTGATTCTAAGAAGGATTGAGACTAAAAATCTATATATGTACAAAATCAGAAAACTCAAACCTAACTTCGCGACTTATTCTTCTTGTTATTGCTTCATTATTTATAGACCGTATAACGTTAATCAGCAGCAGATATAGATCCAACAAAATTCGTTGCTGCCACACTCTGCAAATCAGCAGGACCATCCTTTTGATCCTCCTCCTGCTCTTCGGACTTCCATAAGAAATGTGCATAAGATGCAAGAACATAGCTGCAGGAATCAAGACACAATTGGACTTCAGTCTAATTTATAAGGTTTAAATCCACCATGATCTAATAAAATGCACAGAACGAACAAGAAAGTGGCTTGAACACATAATTAGTGGAAGGGAATCTGGAATCCTACCAGTCATCAGAGGAAGCCAAGTTCAGTGCTAGATCGAAGTACGCTTCGGCCCTAGATGCATCCTTATGTGTTTCCCATATGAAATTTGCATAGAGTGACACAATTTCTGCATCTCTGGGGCTTGCCAATACGGCCATTTTATAGTATTCCTCAGCTTTATCTATATTATGTTGCACCTAATATACATACAGTAAAAAATAATCACCCCCGTAAATAAATCAAATCTAATATTTCAACCCATGTTTCTCAAAACCTACTGCAAAAATGATAACTTAATGCTAACTATGTCATGACTAATACAAATAAATGTTCCATGGATATAAATTGTAACTGGAATAAATAAAACATCATCTCAACCATAAGTCAGAATTGGTAACCTCATGCAGAAACTTGGCATAGTTGCTGAGAAGAAGTGGGTTCCCAGGATTTGCTTCCAATAAAGTTTGATAATGCATATCTCTGCTGTTCTTGGAATTCTGATCATCGTCTGCTTCACAATCTCCTCTTCTTTGAATGCTAGAGCCTCTACTCATATACTTGCTACCAGACACATGGGCAACCGTGAAACCCCTGGAAGTGCAGAACAATGGCACTGCATTTGGGCCATCTATAAGGTGTGGATGGGGATTGGAATTGGCATATCTTGAAATGTGATATACAAATCTCTCCAAATTCCAAATGGGTGTATCCACTTCTGTTCGGAGGCTTCCCTTGAAAGACTCTGAATGGGAAAAAACAGAACCCAAGAACAACGAGTTAGGATAACTTCTGAGCAGCAGCATTTTGGGCGCAGGAGGGAATGACGACCTTAGATTATTCCATGGAGAATTGATGCGAGGAAATTAATTTGATGGACAAATAAATTGGTGATGTGCATAATATAAATGCAATGCTCGTTAGACATCACCTTCCTTGAAAGTTGGGTTTCCCCATAAGCTTTTTACAGGGTCATTGCCGGGATGTTACAGGGTCATTGCCGGGATGTTATAAAGACATTGGGAAGAAATAATGGATTCCAACGCAGCCTTTCACAATGAGTTCCTTCATGTGATGTGCCATCTGTGACCAAAGTCTATGGCTTCTCCTTTATGTCACACCGATGGGATTGCAAAAATCAAGATCTACAAACTTGCTTCCCCTTTCACACAGCGTCGTACTGGCACGCTTATTTGGCTACTGTAGGTCGTTTGACTCGATTCCTTAGACAGAGATTTGTAAATTGTCCAGACTTTTGTGTCTGGAAGAACTGATTCTATATTTTAGCTTACCTGACCATTTGAACGATACCCAAAAAAAAGAGTATCATTTGATATCTAAATTAATTTATATTTTAAAAAACATAAAACTATAAAGACTGCCTTAAAGTCAAAGTCTTCCACTACTTGTTTTGCTCCCATCATTCGTGTCCTATTCAGCTTTTCTCTGCGTATCCGAACTTCCCTGGGGATATTCTTATAGGATCATTGACTATAGTGACTCCTTAGGAAAATGGGCACATATGAATCTTCTTAAATTCATAAAGTTCTTCCGTTCTTAGAATAATGGGTATACAAGAGTCTTTTCAAAGAATGGGTACTTTCCTAGGAAGTTTGATTATAGTAACTTTATGGAATGCTAACTTCTTGGAATGAAGTTTGATTATAATGTAATTAAATTAAATTTATATATTAATGTTTATAAAAGTTTGAGTTGGTTTATAGGATTGTCAAAATATATTGGAAGGGGAAAGTATATATATTTTAATTAAAAAAACAAAGAAGAGAAGAAGCAAATAATTTCGAAGGATTAGCTTAACAATGATGGCTAACACTGAAGGAGTTAGAGAGAGATTAGCTTAACAAAGATGGCTAACACTGAAGGAGTTAGAGAGAGATTTGTTCTCTACGAACGTTGCTCAAAACACTTTTAACTTTTAAGTTGATATGTAAGTCAACATAGATATCACATTGGAATTATTTTCTACCATAGACCTTAAAATATTTTGAAATTTCTTATTACGTTGTGTTTGACTTAGATTCTAGATTTAATGTTACTAGCTTAATTCATGAAATACTAAATAAACTAAAATTGAAAAGAAAGAAACAAGCAAATAACACACTAGCCACACGATGAACATGAGATATGCCTTGGACACTCACTATGGAGTTGCAATGAGCATTGAAACTAGTATGGCTTATATAATCGCCTTATTCATCTATTATGCTTCAATATCCTATACACAAATGTTTTGCTTCACTATGGAACAATAAACAATACAAATGGAATTGCTTCCTTTCCCACAGGCCTAGTATTTAATATAACTCGATAGTCATCAAAGAAAAAGATTAGGGTTTTTCACATGCCTTGACCCACAATTAATGTTAGGATTTTACCCTCTAGACTTTTCTTGAGAACCCACGCCTAAATATCTCCACATGTGTGAGTAATAGATGTTGACATGACATTTACTTGGTGCCATGATACTCAATAGGATAAGTCAACTTGTGGGAGGAATAACATCCACATACAAAATTTAATTTGGTGATCTTTGTTCCATCAAAATGCTCTCAAAGTGTAGAACAATTTCCAAAGATTGTGAACTAAGGTCACAACCAAAACATTAATTTAAGAGCTCAAGATTTTCTAGAAGGTTTTGGAAATCACCAAAGTAGGACTAGCCATAAAATAAGCTCTACAAAAAAATAGCTCTAACTTTTCCACCTAAAAAGTACCAAAATAGATGAAAATGTTAATATTGATATGTTTCTGAACAAATCGCTTATCTAGTATTTTGGTTCCAAAAATATTTTACTTGAGGTGATAAAAAATTACTCTATCTTCTCTAGGGAGTACTAGTTAGCCTTGCCTCAAAGCTGTCCTTCCAACTTAACCTGCCAAAATTCATACTACCACTGTTTGGTTGTCCTATGCTACCTTTTTAACTATAGTTTTTGTTAACCGTACCTATATTACAATGTCTAAATATGCAATTTCAATCATTGTTGTGTCGTGTTTTATTTGTCTCCTATCTATAGGTGATTTCATGCATTTGTTTTTAATCATCATGTTAGCTTGTTTAATTTGCTTCCACGAACTCATGTATCTGTCATATTCATTATGGGTATCAAAGAGATTGTAGCAGGAGAAGAAGGCAAGTTGTATATCCATGTTACACCATTTGACATGAAAGTTGGAATGGTTCTTATGACAATAGAAACTCCAACAAGAGTAAGGCATTCAGAAGACATTGCCAAACGGAAATAATTAAAGTGGATCATTGGGTAGTGTTTTAGTGAGATAAAAGAAAAGAACTCCAATGCCAAGGTTGGGTAAAGGTAATTAAAAAATTAAAAAATGTATAGTCAAAATGAAAAAGAAGTTGTGTAGTTCAAAAATAGGCATGGTTTTGTGTAAAGTGCTTATGAGCCTTATTTTCTTTGAGTTGGGCATAAACCATTAGGTTTGGAAAATCGAAGCATAGATTTGAAATATATAAATTTATGACTTGAAAAGTATGGCAAATGAATTTCTAGGCAGATATTTTAAGAAAAAGAAAATAATGGAAAAACAGGCCCAATGAGATGAGTAGAGTTGTAAATTAGAGAGGGGAACACTGCACATTGCATGTGTATAGTTGGCTTGAAGATCCCGAGCACACACTAGGAGACCCAACACAAGAAATGCATGTGAATAAGATACACTAGATGAAGTAAAATAATTAATGACTAGGTTAGATACCTTGCAACAAATGAAAGGAATCATTTGAGAGTAAACCTGAAAGCGTTTGCTAAATAAATGACCCCCAGGGATGGAAATAATTTGAAGAATTCAAAGGGGAAAGGAATACACCTTAATGAGAATGAGGTTAATAAAACATTGGAACAAATACTTGTAGAATGGATATAATGACCATAGCCGAAGGGAAATACATGGAGAATTTGAAGAAGGAAACTTTGTAGATTACATTACATAGAGAAATGGGATGGAAGCGAGTGAGGTCCTCTACCTTGTCCTTTCTGGGAAATCAAGTGAAGAAGTTAGCATCAATAGCTTTCAAGATAGTTTTCCATCTCCTTGATTCCTCCAATTTTTTACAAATATCATATCTGATTGTTGACCATTAAGCTTGAATTTTTTCAGTGTTGATGTCCTCTAGTCCATGAGACTTATTCTAGGGAATATATTTTACTACCACTTCCAATTTTTTGACAGAGATATCTCTGAGCAGAGGTTCATTCTACTCTTTGGTAACCAAAGGAAGAATGTGATGAACCATTTTGTGTATAACATTTGAGAGGCTAGACTTGGGGTGAAACAATAACTATTTATAATATTGGATTACCATATTAGCCATGTCCTCATGATCCTAAACCCTGATATTGGCTTGGTTTTTTAAGGAAGAAATACAATTGTGGTGTTGATGTTGAAGCATCGAATTATGAAAGAAAGAAGTATTTCACTCTCATTCCTTCAACCATCTAATTCTAGATTTGTGTTCCCAAAGTATTTCTTTGTATTTCCTTCTTTCTTCAACCATAGTGACAATATGTGCTTCATCCATTATGAGGTCCTATGATATTTCTTCATGAATGAAATTCTATTGAATACACTCCATTTAGGCTTCCAGGTTTTGTTTTTCCTTAGTGATGTTCCACAATTTTTCCCCATTCCAAGTTTTGAGATCATATTTAATGTGCTTCATCTTCCTTTGTAGGAAAAACATGCATGATTATTCCAAGTTGGCTAGCTTGTCACACCAATCCTTGATGATGGATTCAATGTTGGGATGTTGGAGCCAAATATGCTCTAAGGAGAAAGAAATATTTTTAGGGTGGGACTTGATTACAATTTCAAATTTGATTGGTCGATGATTCAAGCCATGGCTACGAAGGATTAAATCCTCCATGAAAATGTCCCTAGACGTGATATTTTTAGAGATGAGATACCCATCAATATTTGAAGCTATTTTATATGAATGAGCCACCTCTATGATTATTCAAAGTAAAAGTCCCATTGATGGTGTTGAGGTTAACCAAATGTTAAGAAATTATAACATATTGGAAGAGATTGGATTTTGCTTCTAGCTTTCTAATGCCACCCTTTTCTTCTTCTTAAAATTTTATAAAAATAAAATCACACCAGGTTCGAAGATGTTGGGAAGACGATAAAACTAATCTTATTGATGGAGTTAGGAGAATGTGTCTTGCCTCTAGGAAGTGAAAGACTATAGACGTTTGAAAGAAAACACATTTTTAACAATCATATGAGTTGAAATTGTATAGTGAGAAATCTAAATGATGGAAACATGTTAGGAATGGATACCTCTTGAGAGTTCGATATGATAGAAAAAACTATAAATTGACCTTGAGCATTAAAAGCTATTTTTGGCATCCTTGACACAATTTTTATGTTAACTTGCATACAAATTTGTAGGAAATTTTAGTTTCCTAAATCATGAAAATCTTTAGATGTTTCATGAGCCAATTTTCTTTGACAAGCCCTTGCATGCCCTTGCAATTGATGCCCCTAATATTAAAAGATATTATATTCATGTGGGAGATGATTTGTTTGAGGGATAAACCTTTGAGATCAACTTTATTCTACCTAAGTTGAAGAGAATGTCACCCAATTAATTTAAACTTTCATTATTTCTCTTATAGTATTTTTTCTTCTCATCCTTGTGTTTCTTTGTAGTCTCCTTCATAGATTGGACATGAACCCCTAAAGGATTGGTACTAGTTTGTCCTATTAACTCCTTTTTGAATTATTTCCTTGATTTCAGAATGTCTCTGTTGAGTATTCTAGGAGTGAGTTTTGGTGTTTATCGTTCCATGCCTTAAAAATGCCTAGGAGGTAAAGTGAATCCAAACCCATTACTTCAGTGCCCTCATTATTGTGTGGAAACTTAAAATATTTCTGTAAAGGTTCATGAGGATTTGGATTCAGGGATTTTCAAGAGGTAATAGGAGTAACCTCAAAGTTTCAACAGGGTTCTTGTCATCAGGCATGTCTATCTCAGGAGGGGAGAGGATTGGAGGATGAATCGAGGATTCAAGATTTGCAAGTGGTTTAAATTCATTGTTTGTAACAAAGGTTTTTCCAGAGTTTGTTTTTTTAAATGGAGTCTTGGGTCCATGGTGATGACTAATTGGTTTAGAAATCCATCCTAATCTAAAAATTAGCCTTGATTTAGAATGGTGTCGAGAATCAGAGTGGGGAAATTTCTAAATATATGCATGTATTCATGAATTTTAGGGCGACAGAATTGATTTGTAAACTACCATGGATATTCCACTCGACAGTTCATCACAATAGATCTAATAATATTATATTAAAAATATGAGATTCTACATTTTTACAGTTCTATTAAATTTTAATATATGTAGATTTGAATGTAATTAGTGCATACATGTGAATGGAATTTATGCAGAAAAGTAGCGAATGAAAAAATAAGCACACGTACACTCAAAAAAGACAATATATGCTCTCTGGGAAACCCTTTCTAGAGAAAACCCAACTGGAAGGTGAGGTCACTTCGCTCTCTTTCTCTGTCTAGAAATATGGATGCAGGTACAAAGAAGTAATGCATGTGGCTTGTCAGATGCTAAAGTGTATAGATCCTCTCTATGTGCTCTACCTCTTATCTGTCATGGCTATCTTTTCTCAGCTATGGAGCAAAATTCTCTCGAATGAATGGAATGCATCTTCCTCCTAGTGGCTCGGTTATAACATAACCCGATAACCTATTAGTGGCTAATTTCGACTACATAAACTCTTAATTAGAGTTACAATATACACTCTTATAGATTATTTTACATCATAATAACATGGATAGCCCATTTTCCATGCATAATGGAGGTTGACGTGACATCCTCCTAAGCTATAGATGTGACAACAAGAAGGGAAACTTTTCAGTGGCATAACTTTTGTATATGTACTCTGATTGAAGAGCTTCTTGCACTGTTGGAAATATCGTTGTGTGTAGAATAGCATGTAACGGTGTTGCGCTAAATCAGAGAAGTTTTACCCCCAAAAAATGTCACTTGCTACCTCAAAACACTCCTAGAAGTTTTCAGACCTTGTTTTATCAAACTGGGTCCCACAGGTAAAAGCAATCACGTGAGCTATTTCCTGCACTTTTTGCACTCCAAATGTATCGATATGGATGAAAAATAATATAATAATCCAATATGGACCACACCTACCCCTTTTGGGAGGCTTTTGGTCCCTAAAAGCTTCTACTAAATGAGGTGAAGAAAATTTTCCTCCAAGTTCTCTCTAGTGTACCATTTAGCCTTTCCTTAAAGATGTCCCTTCAATCCAATATGTGAAAGGTCATGTTTCCCTTGTCTTGTATTTCTGGACCTCTTCTGAAAAACTATATCTTTTGTCAACTCTTCTGGAGAATCGGGTGTGAAATCAAAGGACAAAAAGAGTAAAAAGGTAAAAAAAGATGAAAAAATAACCCCAAGAAAGAAAAAGACCATAAAAGTGTGCAAGTCCAAATGCCACTACTATTTGCTTTTTTGCATAATAATGATTGTGTGCAACTTGTTATTCATGCCACAATCCATGGTAACCAAATAGTTTAATCTTGGTTATTCCATGTTTTGAATTTCATTTTTAGAGATAGAGAATAAGATCTGACCAGATTGTTTAAACTTGGTAGATAATTAGATTAGGTAGAGTGAATAAAAGGAGCTCAATAGTTTAAACTGAGCCCTTCGATGTAATAACGATAGACTTAGATAGTTTTCTATTTGTAAAAGAAAATAAAAGGTTTGATAAGGGTTTTCTAGCTTAAGTGTACCCTAATAAAGAGTAGAAAAATGGTAGGATGAGTAGATGGGTAAGTACTTGAATGGTTACAGAATTGTGATGAATGATTAGTTAAGATCATATCAGACTTTCATCAACAACTTGCTAAAAGCATGGATGATAATTGAACATTTACATAAAGTCAAGTGATTAATTTCCTCATTCATGTTACCTTTATTTTTACTAATTTCCCATAAGCAAAGTCAAAAGTACCTAAAACCTTAAGTTAAAGGGGCTTAGAGCATTTCTTTGACTTCTGGAGGGGCCGGACCCTTGGCCCAATAACTTATACGGTCTAAGTACTAAAGCCCCCTCACCAACATTCACCCCCTCCATAATTCATTCATTTCCTCTGAAAAATCCCTTTTCCCAAAGGTAAAATCACCATTTTCCTACGGAAAGTAATTACCCCCATACAAAACCGCTTTTTTTCCACAAAAACCCACAAATATGCATTTAGCCTAAGTTATAATGTTTAAATGTGAAAAGCAAATAAATTCAATATACATTATACTTAGCGCATTTTTATTCTCCACTTTCATTTCATATTGACTTATAAAATTATTTATTAAATCTCAAATAAAACCCCTTTCCCGTATGTTTTATTAAAAGTCCCATATGTTAATATCCCGCCCCAAGGTTTGAAACATAAGCCTTACTAATAAACTAATTAAAGGGATTAATTAAGTCATTCAGTGATAAATTAATAACCATGACCACCACTGTATAAAGAAATTAATTAATCAATCAGTGATTAATTAATAATCATTCCCCACAAATCAAATCACTCCAAATGTCATTAAGCCTCTCTAATCCGCAATTAATTAATCCTTCCACTCATTAAAACCCCGTCACGCCCCTCCATTAAACCTCACATCAAATCATCGCCCTGATCACCGTACGATCTAACCCTTTCAGATCCAACAATTGACACTCATATCAGGTGACCTCTGAAGGCCAACCTTTACTTGCCTGATGTGAGTGGTTTCACTATTCACCCCGCCGCTACATGGCGCCCAATGAATGGCATCGGGTGGCCTTCCTCCAAAACCAATTTATCCCAAAAATCGGTGCAAGGGATTCCACTTAACACCTCCACTACACACCAAAATGTCACATCCCCCATTGGCGCCAACTGTCCTTTTCCCAGTGTACCCACAAAAGTCATTGACTTTAAGAATAAAACCAAAAAGATTATAGTTTTTGCTTTTTATCGTGAAAAAAGAACATTCTTACTTCCATGCAAGCACAAAGTGCGTGCACCATTCAACCTACTACCAACCGCCAACTTACTAAGGCTACTAGAACTCCAGACCACCTCGCAGACCCGTGTGCTTCCTGCAAATAGTGCACAGTCACCATTTCTTAGTCCAGAAGCCAAAACTAGGTATTTACCCCAAATTCACTAAGAAACCCTATTTTCTTACCAAACGTGAACTAAATTGCTTCAAATACTAAGTAATTTAGTAAGATAAGTTCCCTGGTAACTCTAAAGTACCTAAATTAGGCCAGTTTTTCCCAAAATTCACTAAAAGCCCTTTGCCCCTGTCCTTGAATCCATAAGAACCAAGGATGGATGCCCCAATTCCATTGAATGTCATTCCCATTATGCAAGGAAAATTTTAAGAACCCCCCTAAATTTATATGTATAATAAATGGGTGAATCTCCATGGTATATAGGAAAAATGGAAGGCATTTTATCAATAATATATATGTATATATTATTTTTGGCGAATCTCTCACCAGGCATGGCGAATATTTTACTCAATTATAAAATCTTGTAAGATATTGGTGAGTCTTTCACTAAATAATAAAACTTTGTAAAGTCCTAGTGAATCTTAGCATTGTGAACTCTTAGAGAATTTTTTGAAAAAGTATAAAACCATATATGACAAGAGCCACATGGTGGCAATATCACTGTTTTTTTTTCACATTTCCACAATGTGGAACTTGTTTATAAAATTATAAAAAATCCAACCAACTCCCTTATAATATGCAGGTAAGCTGATAACAAAGTCTGATACCTTTACTATGCTTGTATTCATTCAAGTGTCATAGCTGCTATACTTAACACTATCAATCACAACTCTCTCAGAACTCAACTCTATAGTGTAATTAAAACTTTTGGAAATTGAATCTGACAACTCTATAAAAAGGATTAGTGAAATAGAAGCTTTTGTCAATGAGCCCACTAACTATCACTGCTAAACAATCAATCTAGACTATGAAGTCTTCCATCTTGATCACAATCATGCTCACGATCAAGGGAGTGCGACCACCTGGTCTAACATATTGGCCATCATAGCTTCCAATAATCAACGACCACCTTGCAAGGACATCCTAGCTCATGTCTCATGAATTTTATTCATCAATCTTAACTGATATAAATCTTATAAAGATAATATTAGAATCCTCTATAGATTCATTGTTAATACAAGGGTAAAGGAAATTTTCTAGCTCAAGGCACTAGCCAATACCAACTTTGGTATTTGTGACCCCTTTGTGGGGATGCACCTACCCTTCCCCATTGGGTTTCTGCCTTGTAACATAGTTCAAGGATCACAAGAATTTCCAATCTTCCTACTCCATTAGACACACTTTATATGCTATACATAGTGAATGGAAAAGAAGCATTACAGAATGCACAATTTCACAGAAGGAAGAAAAATCTTAGCCAGTTCAATATCAAAATCTTAACCACTGATTAATAAAGAATAACAAGTAGTGTAATGAATTGTTTCAAGTTATTTATTTACAAGTTGTAAAGAATGTAGTGGAATGGAAAATATTACTTAGGCAACCCTTCAATATTTTCTACAAATATGTCTGTGCATGTACATATGAAATTAAGAGCATTGTTGAATACAAAGTTTCCTTTTCTCTTGCCTCCATTTTGACAAATGAGTGTGAAATCAGTGTCACTTTGAATCTCCTTTCTTGTGTGGATGTTTTGACAAATCAATGTGAAATCAAAGTCGCTTTGAATTTCCTTTCTTGTGAGGGATCACATCCACAGTTGATTAGTAAAACATAATCTATTATATATTATGTTCAAGAAAGTGACTGCAATCTACAGTGGAAATGAGACCTCAATTCTTATTCTGAATTTGAATATCTCAGGACAACATAAGAGATAAAAATGCATATGGCCTTAGTAGCTAGAAAAAAATCACTCCATCATTACAATACCACCTAGATTTCGGCACTTAATCTAAATAATGGCACTAGTTGCAGTGCTTATTTGCATTAACATCATGGAAAAGCAACAATAATGTTTCAAAGCACACTTACTGGAAAAGTTGTAATGTTCTGATAATATTTAATGATAGCATCTTAACCTCGTAGCTATGGTGGGGAAACTAGGGAACCCAAATATTGGAAGATATCTCATACCAAATCTGAGAAAAAAATAAAAAAGGGAAAAAATCAAAATCTATAAATCAAGCAATGAATTG
>APFE030923970.1:7321-18657 GCA_000404065.3 Pinus taeda | reverse complement strand
TCAATTAAAAAAACTTGCCCAAAAAATACCCTGCTGTATGAAAAATAAAGGAGCGTAAGTTGTAACTATACCAACGCTGATTAGAATTTAGCATATTTTCAATTAAAAAAACTTGCCCAAAAAATACCTTGTTATATGAAAAACTTGCCGCGTAAGAACGTTTGGTGCGTAAAAACGTTTTGGAAAAAATTCCAAACGTCAAAAATCCGTCTTTAACTCTTCCAGGCATGTCACTCAAAACGCGGAATGACAAATTAATCCATGTATAATAAGCATCAACTAAAATGAGATTGAGATTTGTTCATTTTCTTTGACTTAAATAGTTGCCTTCCCTCTATGACTATAAAGTAGCACAACCACATTAATAAATTAATTACTAAATTTGATAAAACTTTAAAAAATGAAACATAATTAAGAAATAAAAATTCAAATAAAACATCTATCTATAATAACTTCATAATTAAAATAACTGTATAAAATAACAAAAATTATTAAAATAACCATCACAACTATAACTACATAAATTAATTACAGATTAGCACAACCATATCAGTAAATGAGGTTATATATTGACCTTAACCACCACCATCATCATCATCATATAGGTCGAAGACTTATAATCATTGTGATTATTATTATAATTATTTAACATTACTGAACATTATTACTATTGTTAATTGATATTAATTTTTTAATTAAATAACTAAAAATTAGAAAAATAATTAATCAATTAAAAAAATTAATATTGGTTATAAGTTAAGTAATAATTTAATTAATAAATAATAATAACATTGATAATTAATTAAATAGCAATATTAAATTAATAATAGTAATATTGTTAATACTAATAATTAATAAATATGTGTTATTTTCTAAATTCATGTTTTTTTTATCCATATTATGTTAAAAAGAGTTTTTTTGGTAGCAATCACATAGGAGGAAATTTTTCTGACGTGTTTTGAATCAGCTAGTGTGGTTCATTGTCAGGACGAGATGAAGATGCAAATCATGGCATAGGTTTGAATAGAGAGTGATGTAGAGGCCAAAAGATCATATAGTGTCTAGTTTATGAAAATTATTATTTTAATAATGATTATTAAGATCAGTTAATATTCCTATAATGGAAGAAAACTCATACAAAGCAACATCTTCAGGCTAATTTTCATCATTTCCTAGCTCAAAAGCTTGGTGTTTGCAATACTTTAGCAAAATAGAGCTTTAAGGGTTTCTAATGATAACCATCTCAATGAGGAGAAAGCACACCTCTTGAGTGTTTTCTTTAATAATGGGTATAGTAGACATCAATGTACTAAGGCTCTCGTCAAAGCTGAAAAAGGTCCTAATGCTAAGAAAGAAACCAAGGATCATTTTGTTGGGGTTCATCTCCCTTTTATCCAAGGAACTACGCACAAGATTGTGAGGATACTAAAGAAGCATAAGGTTACTCCAACCTTTTAGGTCTCTAACTACCATCCAAATCTCCCTAAGTTCCGTTAAAGACCCTATGGACCCCAAAAATATGAAAGGTGTTTATGTTATCCCTTTCTTTTGTGGGACTCCCTACATTGGTGAGATTGGTCACTCTATTAATCAAAGGATTTGTGAGCATGCAATTGACATCAAACATGGTAGGATTTGCTCCTCTGCTTTGGCAGAACATGCAGAAAAATGTAGGCATCACATCTTCATTAAGGAAGCCCATGTCATTGCCAAGGTTAGTCATTTCCATCATCATAAATTTAGGGAGGACTTGGAAATCGAAAAAAGACCCATTAATTTAAATAGAGATGATGGTTCAAATATTAGCAGAGGCTGGCTCCCTGCCTTGTCCTCCTAGTTTGTTTATGTTTACGGATTTATTTATTTATTTAGGGTTTGATGTTTCTATTTATGATTTTTTAGTTTCTATATAGGTATTTGCATTTAATGTTAATATTTTTTTGATCTATTTTCTGACCTTAAAAAAATAAAAAATAAAAAATAAAAAAAATTGCCCTGCCTTTTGGTTCTTTTTAAAATTTTAGTCTCATTTAATTATTATTTTTGTTATAGGATCTATATCTATATATATATTCTCTTTTTTTTACCATGTTCCTTATTTTTGGTTGATTGGGATTGTTTATTTCTTTCTTTTTTTATCTATTAAACTAACCTAAGTACCCATGGGGATTTAAACTGGTGACCTATTGCAAGGAGTGCCTTAACAAAGCACCCATTCACCTTCAATCAAAGCCCGTGGGCGGGATTGTTGTCTATTTATGTTTATGCTTATATATATATATGTGTTGTGTGTGGTGTGTGTGTGTGTGTGTATATTATATATAGATATATATTAGATATATATTAGATAATGTAATATATATATTGTATTTTATATATATATATTATATATTGATTATTTTAAATTATAATATTATTATTCTTAAACTAACCATTATATTACCCATTATAGGAATATTATTTGATCTTAATAATCATTATTAAAATGTTAATTTTCATAAACTAGGAGTTATATAATCTTTTTGTCTCTACATCAGCCTTTATTTAAGCCTATACCATGATTTGCATCTTCATTTGCTCCTCATGATGAACCACACTCGCTGATTCGAAACGCATCAGAAACATTTTCTCCTATGTGATTTCTACCAAAAATAAAACACTTCTTAATAAACGTGTTAGTCAATAATTTAGTCACATGATTAATTAATAAATATTAATAATAACTAATTCATTAATTTATATTTCATTCATTATTAATAAAATTCATTAAATAATTCAATCATTCAAAATTAATAAATAATAATAATAAAACCATTATAGATTATAATTTGACAATATAAAATTAATTTAATATTATTCTCTTCAGTTCATAATCCTTTGAGGGTTTAATATTAATCCCTTGGGTTTATAATATCAATCATGGTCAACTATGGTTCAATGTTGCATTATGACAAGGATTGTCTCAATATGGAAATCCACCATGGTCAACCAGGTCAACCATATGTTTTTAGGGTTTATAATATTTAACTTAAGGTTTATATACCTCGGGTTTATAACTTTTAACCTTGCGTTTATTATTCCCTTGGGCTTATATAATCAATCTCTTGGGTTTATTAATCTAAGGGTTCATATTGCCAAGGTTTAATATTATTCACTTGGGTTTATAATCCATTCGGTTTTTAGAATTGATCCCTATGGTTTATTATTCCCTGGGTTTTTAATATTGATCATGGTCAACCATGTTCAGCCATGTTTTATAAATCCAATCATGCTTAACCATGGCCAACCATATTTTATAAAATCAATCGTGGACAACCGTGGTTAATCATGGACAACTGTTATTCTACATCGCATTGTGACAAAGCTTGTCTCAATATGAAAATTAATCATTGTCTCAACGATAGTCCAACAACGCATTATGACAAAGACTATCTCAATATGTTAGCCATGGTCAACCATGATAAACCACGACTAATCATGGTCAAACATGGTAAACCATGCTCAACAAGTTTTATAAAATCAAACATGGTCATCCATGATCAATCATGGTCATATGTTGCATTATCACAAAGATTGTCTTGATATGAAAAGAAACCATGATTATGCATGGTCAACCATGGTCCAGTGTTGCATTGTGACAAGGGTTGTCTTAATATGAAAATCAACCATTGTCAACCATGTTTATTTTAGTGTTTATAATATTTATCTTAGGGTTTATATACCTTGGCTTTATAATATTAGTCCCTCAGGTTTAATATTATTCCCTTTGGCTTATAATCCCTTGGGTTTATTATTCCCTTGGATTTTTAATATCAATCATAGCCAGCCATGGTTGAATGTTGCATAGTGTTAATGATTGTCTCAATATAAAAATCAACTGTGGTCAACCATAGTCCAACATCACATTGTGACAAATATTGTCTCGATATAAAAATCAATGATCGTCATACATGGTCCAATGTTGCATTTTGACAATGATTATCTCAATATAGAAATCAACCATGAGCAATAATGTTTATTTTAGGGTTGTAATATTTATTTTATGGTTTATATACCTTGGGTTTATAATTTTTATCCTTTGAGTTTATAATATCAATCCCTTGGATTTATTAATCTAAGTGTTCATATTCCTAGGGTTTAATATTATTCACTTAGGTTTAGAGTCACTTCAGTTTTTAGTCTTAATCCATAGAGTTTATTATTTCCTTGGGTTTATAATATCAAGCATGGTCGACCATGGTAAACCATGTTTTACTAATTCAATCATGATCAACAATGGTCAACCATATTTTATAAAATGAATCGTGGTGAACCACAATTAAACATGGTCCAACGTTGCATTGTGACAAAGATTGTCTCAATATGAAAATCAATCATTGCCTCAACCATGGTCCAACATCGCATTATGACAAATATTGTCTCAATATAATAATCATGGTCAACCATGGTCAATCATGGTCAACCATGGTGCAAAGATCATTTTGATATGAAAATCAACCATAGTTAAGCATGGTCAACCATGGTCGAACGTCGCATTGTGACAAGGATTGTCTCGATATGAAAACAATCATAGTCAACAATGGTCATCCATGTTTGCTTTACTATTTATAATTTTTATTTTAGGGTTTATATACCTTGGGTTTATAATATTAGTCTAGTGGGTTTAATATTATTCCCTTGAATTCATAATCCCTCAGGGTTTTAGTATTAATCTGTTGTCTTTACTATTCCCATGGGTTTATAATATCATTTCCGTAGGTTTATAACATTAATCATGATAAAGCATGGTCAATCATAGCCAAGCATGGTAGAATGTTGTATTGTATAACATTAATCATAGTAAGAAACTATTATTTAATTAATTAATATTAATTAATTAGTCCACGGGGCTTGGGATTAGTGGTGAATGGGTGTATTATTGAGGCACTACTTAAAATAGATCACTGGTTCAAATCCCTGTGAATGCCTACCTACTAAAAATATGAATATTAATTAGCAATAATAATAATAATAATAATTAATAATAATAATAAAAAGTAGGCATAATAATAATCACATTAATCATAATTTTTGGCTTATATGAAACACATTTACTTATAATGTTTCTTCTTTCTTCAAATTAGATTGGGATTAGAGTTTAGACCTAGGCTAGTTTTTTTATTGGACCAAAAAATAAGCATTTTATATTATAATGTACTCATCAAGACGGTCTTAACCTGGATCAAGGAACTTTAAGAATTTTTTTTTGGTATAGTTTAATGTTTCAAAAAGTAATTATATTCTTAAATCTCTTTAAATTTAAAAACTTAATGAATACTAAACCCAAAAATAAGTAATTAATATTCTTTAGGCTGTGGTTCAGCTATTATATGAAAGTTTGATCCCACAAATCAGGTCCCTTAATCCATACAACCCTGTGGAGGACTATGAAAGCCACTTGTAGCGATTGAAGAAAAGAGGACTCCGACTAAGAGCAGACGACGTTGGTTATCACTTGAGACAGAGACGTATTCAAAGCCGTAGTTCTTGCGACTTGTTCACTCCCTTGTTTGGACCTCTTCAAAAGTCAAATAAATCGGAGACGCCAACTACAATTAACGGCTGCGCATATGCACTCCACTGATCTGATCAGATCCGGTCCACGCCAATACCATCATAACAGCTCTTCGCCATTACGGCCATGAATCAGTGTTGCTTTTCGCCATTATTCTAGAAGTTGACTTAATTGCCTTGCCTTGCCTTGCCGTCCTTGCCTGCGGATAGCATTATCCATCCATGGAAAGCGTGATAATATGGCGTTGCTGTTTCATGCATCTGAAGTCTAATATCTTATCTCACAGGATGCGTAGCCGTTATACTTTAAAAATAATTAAAATAATTATTTTATGTTTATTTGTATAGTGAGTTCAAAGAACACTTTATCTGCAGGCGCAATGAAATTTTATGGGCATTGGAGGCATCGTTGATTTGGAAGCACTTGCATGAGTGTGATATAGATTATCCTAACTTTATATGACACATACTTGTTACGGTTATATAGTTTAATTTTCCTAACTTTACATGGTTTAATTTTCCTAATTGTTAACGATTATAATCCGCAGGTGTAATTGTCCTAACTTTATATGACACATACTTGTTAAGTGACCAATTTAAATGATATCTGTAAATTGTTTTATCTTTTTATTATCATTTTTTTCACTTATTAAATATATTAAATTTAATTGAACATTTTAATTTAAAAATACAATTTCAATAATAAAAAAATATATTGTTTCAAACCAATTAAAAAGATAAATTCTAATATAATAAAATTGAAAAAATCAATATTAAGTTTATTAAAAAAAACAAATTTATATAATTACAAAATTAGAAGCGCAATATATATATAATATATATATAGATATATATATAATGTTGGTTAAAGAGTGGTAAATGTAATATATATTTTAGTAAGCAATTTATTTAGTATTTTTATTTAAAAGTAAAAATTGATTTAAAAATAGAAAAAAAATATAAAATAAAAATTATAAAATTTTAATAATTTTTTGAGTAGCAGAAAAGATTGCATTTAAGATAGAGGAGGAATGACCTGTTATAGAGTTTTATGAACCCAATGTTTTGGACTACCAAGTGACTCCATCATCAGTGGTGCTTCGATATTCTAAAGATATTAATGATGTATCTATGACCGATATTTAGGGTATATATATAGGTTATAAAATAGTTAATCTAGGAAAATCTAGGAAATTACGTGTCAGCCCTCATCTTGTTATTTTTTTAAAATTCATTTTTTTAATTAATTACCTAATTATTTATTATTATTTAATTTAATTTTTGTTAATTAATTAATAAAATTTTTAAATTAATTATTTAATTTGTTTTAATTAATTAATTATTTCCCTAATTAATCTCTAATTAATTAGTTAATTTGTTTAATCTATATTATGTTTTTGATTAATTAATTAATTTGTTTGATTAGTTTTCCTAATTAATTCTCTAATAATTAGTTAATTAATTAATTTGTTTTAATTATTTATTTAATTGTTAAATTAATTATTTAATTTGTTTAATTAATTAATTTCTTAACGAATTTGTTTGTTTAATTAATTAATTTGATTTGGTTACAAAATAGCCAAATGTTTATTTATTTATATGTTTATATTTTTTTTTATTGTTTAAGGAGGATGTAATATGAGTTAATTATTGATTATTTAAGATTTCAAGTAAAGGTTTCCTCGTGTTGCTTAGATTTAATCCATTATCTCGGTTTAAGTTATTCTTCCTTTTTTCTATTTCAATGGTTTCTTTGATTTTTCTTTTAAGATAATGGTCTTCTTTTCTAACTAGTTTGACTTCTTCCATGTAGATGTAATGAGAGGAAGAGTGAACATGTTCTGCTAAGGCCAATTTTGAGGTTCGTTCTCTTCTTAAGTCAGTTGTGTGTTCTTTAATTTTGATGTTAAGAAACCTATCTATCTCACCTATGTATTTATTTTCACATGAGCAAGGAATAACATAAACGCCTTTTTGAAGGTTAGGGTTGGTGGGATCCTTGACTGAGTTGAATAATTATCCGACGGTGTTGGCAGGGGTGAAGGCTACATTAATGTTGTGTTTATTAAGAATTTTAGTAATTTTATCAGTGTTGCCTTTTATGTAGGAAGGGAGACATCATTAATATCTTTAGAATATCTATTGAAGCACCCGTGATGATGGACTCACTTGGTAGTCCGAAACGTTGGGTTCATAAAACTCTATAATAGGTCATTCCTCCTCCATCTTAAACTATCTTCACCTGTATGGATTCATTATTTAAGATTGCATTTGTTCAACAATTTTAAATAAAAATAACGTTTTTCATATAATGATAAATAAATGTTGATATATATCAATTTATAAAAAGAATCAATACACACACATCACGATATATCTCACATTCCCAATAAAAAAAATCATTAAAAAATAATTAAATTATAATTCTATTTTAAATTATTATTTATTAATAATTAATATCTATCTATTCTCATTATATACTATATATATATATAATATATATATATATATTTTAACCATGTAAATGAATTACATTGTTATAGATTAATTACATTGTTATAAAAAATAACTTCCTCTTTTAGTTACAATATTATGCCTTATGTCATGGCTTATAAATATTATAAATGGAAAAGAAATATTATGCATATGGTCATTTAATCTATATAATTGTACTAGTAATAATAATATTTATTTTTGTTAGTCCCTTGTAATATTCAACTTTTAACTTAGCAATTTATTATATTATAATTGCATATGATGTGTAACGGAATATGATTTTTCTTCACAATGTTTTCAAGAGAACTTAAATAATACTATTGTGTTTTTCAATATGAAATGATTTGAATGTTTACCAATCTAGATCCATCTAACTCTTGGTCTCTGGTGCAAAGAGAGAGATCAAATAGGTACAAATATTTCCTTAGGTTGCAATTTCCAAAATGCGTTTTAATGATTGATTGATATAAGTTCATGAGATTGATATGTATCTCAAAAAGGGTATTGGGCGTGGTTAGTTATTTGGTGAAAATTTTTCAAATTTTTGATTGAGATTCTATTAAAAATTATATTTTTATTACAAATGCAAAATTTGATTATCCTTTTTTTAAAGTAAGAAAATTTTATAATTTTAATGTACAATTACATTATCACGTGCAAATTACATGATTTTCTATACAGTTACACCAATTTTAAAGTAATGTTATCATCTCTAGTTGTTTCTCATTTAACAACATTACAACAAATCCCCACATGCTACAGTTTGTTAGTAAACAACTTCTCATAAAACATTTTTCAAAAAGTGAGTTTTTACAAAATAATGACTAGTGACTCTATCTATCAACAGCATCATTTAATGTATGTTTAGTAAGAGTAGAAAAGAATATATTATTCACAACATATAATTTTATACACAAAATTAAAAATGCAAATGTTCTGAACCATTAGTCTAACTCATTTGGATTTATCATCGCTAATTCCCCTTACTTTTCCAACGTGATGGAAGGAAAACAATAAGTCTTATTACTAACTATCTTATCTTAGCTTCTACAACCCTAAATAATCATTTCCCGACAATTTGTTCTTGAGTGTGCCAAAGTGGATGTGATGGTTAGCACATTTGTTCTGGAGTGTGCCAAAGTGGATGTGATGGTTAGCACATTGAGAGAATAAATTCCATAGGAAATATCAAGTTTTTTTAATCTAATATACAACCTAGTATTTCTTTTGCAACACTAACTTAGGTGTTCTGATTGAAGCTGCGCGGTTATAAAAGGTACGCTGCGTCACAGTTTCCTGGACCGGGGGCCTTAGTATGTCCTGTAACGAAAGTGAACAAATCCGGTTACACGAGGCCGGGGTGTTTTCAATTCATTTGTTTGTATTTATAAAAATGGAGTTAAGACCACTACCAATAGCTATGGGCAAGGTAATTTCTCACGTAACTTCTTGAAATTATATAAAAAATTATCGTATTCGTATTTGACAATTTTTCAAACTGGCAGAATCTTTTAATTTTATATCCTTGAATATAGTTAAATAATGATTTTATCTAGAAATTTATTTCATTAATACTCTGCAGTCGAGGAAGGCAGCGACTATTCAATTTTGAAAGATTTTATCGATTTTTATCATATTTAAATAACAGGGATGAATTAAATCTTGAATTTATAAGATAGATTTTATTGGATTTAAATGATATATATATTGAAAGGGATTTAATTTTTATTTATTTATTAAGTAACAAAAAAACTTATATTTAAATAATAATGGTAACTTATATAAATTTTAATTAAATTTATATATTACAAAATATTTATATATATAATAAAAATTTATTTTTGAGTATTTTCATATGAGAGATCATTTCAATGTTTTTGTCACAAATTGTTTATATGCCAAAATATATTATTAGAAAAGGTTTTAATATAAAGTTGTATTATTACATTTAGATCTAAGTATCTTATTTAGGAAGGAATTTAGATCAAAATATCTTTATCTATGAAGGAATTAAAAGATGAAGGAATTAAAAGATGAAGGAAGTAAAACACCCACACATAACACATAACACACAATTAAAATCAGCCCATTTATTTGACTACAAGTTTTATAGAGTAGTTAGATTGTGAGTGTAAATTTTAAGTTGTTCAAGTTTGTTATGATTGCATTTGATATTATTTTAATATACACTAGTTTTGTTGTATATATATATATAATTTTAGTTGCTTTGAGTTCTTGTGGTTAAAGCACTTTTGCTATCAAGAAGTCCTAATTCAATTCTCTTGACACTCTCGGGGTGAGGCTCTATGTTTGGGCTAACAAAAAATGATATACTTAGTGGTTACCAATCTCTAGAAAATATATATATGTGTGTGTGTGTGTGTGTGTTTAGTTGTTTATATATGTGTACAATAATTCATATCTATATTGATCTTGCGAAATTTTCCTGAGAATGTAACAATCGAGCAAATCATAACATAAGCATAAAACATGATGTTAATAGATCCCAATATCCATTTGTTATAAGTTTAGTCTTTTAATTTTTAAAAGGTTCAAATACTATGCATTCAATGTTGTCAATAGTAATGTATATCGATGATCCAAACCAATGCTAAAATATATGTTGTCAAATGTATATTTTATCTCTAAATCCTATATTATATATAAGATTATGTAAATAATAATATAAACCATATTATATTATGTAAATAATAGTATAACCCATATTAATTAATCTAATATCGAGTTATTATTGGTAATATTCAATAGTTTTAATTTGTCCATCTCTTATATGTCTTATAAGATATGTTTTCCAGGTTATCATGATTTCATTGTGAGCGTTAGTTGCAATTTCAAACCAAATTTAACATTCAATAACACATTTTTGTTATGGCCATTTTGTTTTTTGGTTGTGATAAATATGAATTTTTTTAATATAATTGTTTTATTGAAAGATAATTCTATTAATAAAACATTTATTGTGAAAAGTTAATTTATTATCAAAAAAATGATTCTTTAAGGGAAAAATTTTAAGCATAACGTTTCTTGATGGGAAACATAAAAACCCAAAATGTCAAAACAAATTGCTTAACAAGTAACAAGAAACCCAAATTCCAACCCTACGACCAACTTCATCTTCCATTTTATTTAATTTTGTTTAATTAGTTCACCATAAGAGCATGATCGCTGTATGAGTGAAGCAACAACGGCTAATGGATCATTTCATTAGATTTGGCTGCAACCATCACCTTTTCTCCCATTAATTTTTTTATATTTAATATTATTAT
>APFE030923962.1:2449-16645 GCA_000404065.3 Pinus taeda | reverse complement strand
ATTAGAAATGTGCTCTTCATAGGAATGCTTTACATTTGCTCCTTCCAATCAAATTTAGGGGTGTCCACTTGTTGCTTCATTGTAAAATGGTCCATATCTTGTATCCTAGTGTTGGTTAATGCATAAGGAGAGGTATGTGATATTTTTTTTATCAAGTCTTGAATGAGTTAGAGTCTTGAGTTTTCATGATTATCCCTAATCATTGCATTGTTATGTTGTAATTTGGGAGACTGATAGTCAAAACAACTTGATGTAAAACATGGATGAAACATTCATCAACTCCCTTACTAAAATAACAACAAAAATTAACAGATCACTTTGCAAGGGAATACTTTCTATGTTAAAACAAGAGCAACCATAAGAAGAACATGATTTGGGACCGAAAATTGTTTCACTTGCAACAAATTTTCAATACATGGATGTTACAGTAAAATCCATTTTCAACTTAGAAAATAATTCTTCACTCCTCTCCAAGGTGGATCAATTAGATTGGAAGAGTTGGATTTGGGATTTAAAACTAGTCATGATTTCCTTAGCACAACACAAGTATTTGAAGGACCCTTATATAGGAGTCAAACTTCTAGTTTCCTCATGTATCAGTAGTATCATGATGCTGACTTTATGTATACCCCCTTATAGTGACTGGATTATGAGGAGAGTCATCATATTGATAATGGATACCTTTTAGGATTTCGATAACATTGAGGGCCCTACCTTTTAGAAGACGCTAGATATTTTAGATGTCACGCCCTTAGTTAGACCTTGTGAATTCATGTTTGAGTGTGTGCAATGACTTGATGCTACAGATCTTCCAACGCTTATTCAATATTAGGAAACATCATTATGACATAGTCATAACATCCATGCAATCCCTTTTGTCTTCATGTATAGGAGGCCATGACACCATGAATTCAATCCCTCCCCCGCCCATGAAGTTGGGCCGCTTGTTAGCTCTGGCCGGAAACCTAGGCCAAATAGTGCTTTTCAAACAACGCACTTCAAGTTTCAAAGTAACCTGCACAAGCCCCTGGTAACTACCCACATCACCCTTATGCTCTCGGAAGAGGAAAACCTTGTCTCCCCCTTGACTTGCATCGCCCCTGATCCCTCTCCTGGCAACGAGAATTCTTCGGACAGTGACAACAAGGAAAATTGGGAAAAAGAGAAAGATGAATAGGAGGCTCTTCTCAAAAATCTTCCTCCTATAGACGACACAGTACCTGCAGCTGAGGACAAAACTCATGGCGAAGCGGAACATGCCATAACTATCCCTCACAGCGATTTAAGCGGTAATGAAGGTCTTAAGGATGGCGACACTGCTAGGTATGAGAAGAAGGATAATGACCCAGCAAAAGAGAAGTAATGCCTCCTGGGACTGTCTATTTTTGTTTCGGCTCCCGTCTTAGACTTATGGTTGGTTTTCTATGCAATTGTCCTACTGGTTTGTGGCTCCCAGATGGGATTCTGATGACTCTATTTTAGTTGGGTTGCAATGTTTTTTGTGACGCTGTACTGGCTCAGATTTCCTTCTGGGCGATGCATGTTTCTCTCTATGTATGCTTTCTGGTCTCTTGCACTCTATAACTATTTTCCCCAGCTTATATCTGTAATGGGGCAGTTCTCGTTTGTCGAGTGTTGTAATGCCTCGCTCATATGTAAAAATATTTTGCCTTTCAGTTAATAGAAGTTAGTATTCAGAGGACATATATATATATTATATATATATATATATATTATATTATATATATATATGTTATATATATATTTATATCATAGTAGATAGATTATATAGATATTATAAATCCGGTCAATTATCTAACCAATAAATAATTACTATTTGATCTTTATGTTTGATGTAATAGTCCTTGGCCTGCCTACATTTACAATAAAATTTAACCTGCATTATATGGTTGTTGACTTTATGCGTTGCTCACTAGAAATTTATTGTGTATATAATATTTCTGAGTTCCTATAATTAATTTCCTCTAATTCGTGGGCTTGTTAGTAAACCTTCTCACTTAAGTAAGACCATATGTATGATTCGCAAATATTTAACAATGGTGGTCCGATACTGGTGCCGCCTGAGTATGAAGAAACGTCACCACGGAAACATGACGAACTCTCCTGAATTCTTTGTTAGGTTAATGTGCCAAGATCTAGAACAATGATCTGGAAAGGTGGCCACAAACGGTGGAGATCATTCTAGAGATTTTTCGCTTTGCAACTCTGATGTAGTTAGAGTTTATGGAAAATTCAAGGAGGAGACTACTTCGGGGGTAAGTTATCTAATCCAGCACCACATTTGGCCACCATATGTCTTCTCTCAAGTTTTATTTCCTAGCAGCACGACCAACTTCGTTCCTTAGGCATGATCCCTCTTACCCATTCATCTCTTGCTCGACGATTATTAACCATATTCATCTTTCCCTTCCAGCACTCATAATATTTTTCCTTATCTGTTTTTCGGAAATCATCGTGATACTCCGACAGTTGCTTATTACATTGTTCATTGAATCTGTAGGTTCTCTTCCTCCATGGATTCCAGTCATTTAACTCGCCTAAGTGATGAGTTCGACCTGATTCTACAATAGTTAAGTATTCCAAATCTTTTGTTTCCCCTCCAATGATTTTTGTTTACAGAGGTGTTTAAAAGTTTGTTTACTAGCGCGTTTATCTAACCCTTGCTCTCCTCTTGCTGCCAGGTTTTCTTTGCCGCCATAGAGACGTCAATTCTCCTTCTGATATACGTTGCCAAGTTACTCTACAAACCTCCTTATGCTGGCTCAGGGTTCACGTGGTTTATTAGCTGGTTTAGACAGAAAAAGAGTTTTCCCTGTAAATAGTTTGGGAATTTCTTTCATACTATACCCGGTAATAGAAGGGATGACATACTAGTCATTTTGATAATGCCTTTGTTATTTTTTTTTTAAGAGACAAATATGTCACATTGCCCTACTCGGTTTTTCTTTTGTGTTTTTGAAATGTGGTTCTTGCTACCAAGACCACACAAACCCCTTGCAGTTTATCTAATTTCTTAGAAAAAATGTCTCTTGTTTCTTACAATAGCCTTTCTCTATTTTGATTTATTAGTGAATTGATTCCAGTGATGGCTCTATTTATTGTTAAATCATAGGACTACAATGTTTTCATAGCTTTACACACATAGATTGATTTTATTTAATAATTAATTTGGTACAGTCATATTTTTGTTCGAATGTACAATTTTTTTTTTCCTTTGGGTTCTATCTCCTTTTGGTTTTCCATTTGACCAAGATCTTCATGGTCTCTACTAATGTCTGTAGCTCTTCTAGCTTAGTTGGTTACCTAATAGCCTAGCAAATATGGTCATGGAAAATAGAGTCGCGAGACTTTGTTCGCCTTCCGAATTGCGGCTTAGTTTAGTAGACACCAACCCAAGGTCTTGAAGAGCCCTCTGTTGTTACCTTGGGATGGGGTCATAATGTTTGGGGACCCGATTTAGTTTTATTAAACACTAATGAAGCTCTTGTTCGAGCTTTGTTGTTCCTTACTAGTTATTTGCATGTGTGTATTTCCATTTTTTTGCAAACTATTGACTGTTCACAAGGAAATATATGCAATTTACTTATTATTCTTTTATTCGTTTACTTGGGTTAGTATCATCTTGCATTTCTCTACTTAGTACACTAGAAATTTGTTATTTTCTTATTAGGGAAAATAAACCAAGTTGTTTCTATGGAAATTATTCTCCTTCTTTGGTGTTTTAACGAACAAAAGCTTACTGTTTGTAATCTATATTTCTAAATTTATTTTAAAAGAATGTACATATTGTTGTGACACCATTACACAGTTCTTTCCTAGTTAACTAATTAATTTCTTGACATAAATATACAAACTTGGTACTTCTATATATTCCTAACAAGATATATGGACTAATGTAAATGCATTAACTATACCAACAAGAACTATAAGTCTCTCCTCCCATCCTTCAGGCCGACAATGACGTTGAGGTCTACCCCTGAGCTTCCACTCGTCCAGACAGTATAGATTCAATTCTCAATTCATTTGGTCTCCAAACCCCAACACCCCTTGTCTAGTTTAGAGTCCCAACCTGTAAGGATCTACTGAGGATTCCACTGGCCCAAGTCTAGCTCTGGAACCTCCTCAGAACAACAATACATTGTTCGCCTGTGGATCGTCTTGTGTTAGGTTTGCATATCCTTTCGATTTTCCCTCGTCCCTCCATCTCCCTCTCTCCTTCCTTGGAACTACTTTTTTCTTGGAGGAAAAGAGACTCAACTGACCTAGCTATCTAGAGAGTTTTTTCTTTTATTCAGTTAAGCATATATAAAAATTTCTTTTAATACCAAAGGACTTAACGAAGTCCAATCACTACATTTTTTTGTTCTTCAACTTAGACTTAAATCAGTTCCAAAGTTTATAAAAGTTAAAACATAAATTCATGAACAATGTTGCTGATGTCACAATGTTATATTTAGATACATAATTAGTTGTAAATATAAGGGAAGATGTAATTATTATATTGTATCTAATATTTTTGCCGACTTCCATCCATGTTTTATTTGATTATATTAGGTAAAATATAATACTATAATATTATGTTTTACCCTATATTTCCCCTCAATTGGTCCATTTGGTATTGCAATATTTCTTTATATTTAAAGTTTGAAAGTAAACAAACCCAAATATAAAATTAACAAGGGTTGAGAAATATAGAGTAAAATGTAATATTTAGATTGAAGTGTAATGGGAAATATTATGTGAAATATAATAATACTACATTTAAATTTATATTTCCCTACCCTCCTTGCTTTTATTGAGTGGGGTGATAATAAATACTTGGTAACATATAATATTATTTTATCGAAAAATTTAGCTCACCCTATTTACCTTTTATTAGTAACATTCTCACTTAATAAAAAAATAAAAATTAACAATTATATTTATTCTTATTCTTATAATTATAATTAATAAATAATAATTAAACAAACCTAGAGTACAGGTCTAATTCTTGAGACACACAGATTTGATTCTTCTTCATTCTTATTAAATCCAGAGTTAAAATGATTAGGGTTAAAATAAACTTAGGCAGTTATAATTTAGCATGTGTTAAATAACAAAGAACCTTACAATACCAACAAAGAAATGGTGTGATAATGTGACCGGCAACCAGTGATGACAAATAACAAGAGAATCTAAGAAACCAAAAAAAGTACAATGTAACGATTGCAGATTGATAAGAACAAGAAATAAGAATTTAGAATTATAATGTGATCAACGAGAAAGGACCATAACAGTGTGACAAATAACGAAACGATGCGACAATAACAGTGTGACAAATAACGAAACGATGCGTGATAATGTAAGAGGTAAATGTTTTTTTGACGATGGATTAAACTCTATTCACTCATATCCTCATACTCCATCCAAGCATCATAGGGGAAATTCTTTGACCACACACAACAAATTCCCTCTTCATTAGCTGTGAAAATTTCTCCAGTTCTTTCGTCGTATGCAAGTGCCACGATTTGATCTGACAATGCAGCCTCTCTGATCTGAGAACGACCCTCAGTCGTAATCTTTGCGAGACATTCTCCTGTAATAATGCTGCTAATATTGATCGTACAGTAATCAAACAGCTTCACTCCATCGCAAACGGAAATGATAATATCCTGCTCGTTTAAAATGTGTGTTCCCCTCTGAAACTTGTCAAAGACGGGCATACAGATCGGATGGTCTTCAAATGTGATCAAAATGTCACCTCGCATATCACACAGGTGAAGGCTTCGACTTCTGGTGTAGCACAAGAAACGGTCCAATTTAGGTAGATAGTAAGGTTCCACCATTGCTTCTAAATTTGTTGGTATTACTTGAGGGACCTCACCAGATATATCAATCACTTGCATATTCCGGCCATGTTGCTGCAGACATATTCTATCATCGCCGCAGAGCGTAGCGAACTGTAACATAGTTTCACGGTTGAGATGGAGGATACCTTCCTTACACAGTTCTCCATCCCGTTTAGAATAAATTTTGAACCATACATCGCTCGTATTTCTTCGGAATCCTCCATCGAAATATATTGCTACGTACATATTTCCACGACTTTGAAAAAACCATTCTATTTTCCTTTCAACTTGTATACCCCTTTCGAGTGATATGGTGGATATCTGATTGTATTCTTTCAAATCAAAAACTTTGAACAATCTCTCTTTTTTATTGTAAATCACGCCTCTACAATTTGGAATATCGAAATCCCAAGTAACTGTGTCCGCTTCTTCGGCATAAATTTCTCTGTATTCGTTTGTTCGTCCTGCTTTTAGAGATGCTATTTCCACGCTTAAAATCTTGAGGTAGGGCAAAGATTGATGATAACCAACTATTATGACCGAATTATTATTAGAATTGTAGTAGGCAGATACAATCTCCATTGGACAATTCAGTTTTATGGGGCTATCATATTCGTCCTTCAAAGGCAAGATTTTCCCCTCTCGTCCAAATGGAATGAGTTGGCCATTGCAAAAAAGGCATATTATGTCATCGGCTATAACCAAGTGTGTGACCCTTTCGTGTAGGTAGAAGACATGTAAATGGTAATCCCAGAAACTATTTAGCCGTTTCCCGTTTAACTCTCGGTGTTGCAGGCGGTGGAAGGAATTCCTAGACAAACACTTAACCCCGCGCGTGAACATTTTCTGTCTTGCGTGAAAAGTCAGTGTGGGTATCCACTGTTCGCCTGCTATGTATTGATGTGGACGCCGGAACGTTAATGTAGATGTAAACAATAAAGTATATTTCTTTCTTTTACTCTCAATCGCTTTTTATCTCATACGTCCATGCAAGTTATAACAAAGTTGTTTTATTCTTTCATCGTCAAAGGTAGAGAGATTTTCATCTTAGATTACTGAATGAATCCAGGTAATATAATATAAGTAGACATATGGATATATGTTATTATTATTATTATTAATTGAGTCGACATTATTTTTTTACTATTTTTCTAGAGATAATTTTTTTTCTGTTATAATTAATTATAGGTAAATGTTAGATATTAAACCTCTATGGAATAGGGCATGATATTCACAGTGGTATTCACAAATAAATATTTTGGATTTGTCTCTAAGTTAATTATGGTTTTTTTATTAATTGAGCCCACAGTCTCATTTTACATCTGAGTATGATGTGTAAGTCTGTCCACCCTCATCAAAGTTGAAATTTTGCTCATGTCGGCTAAAATAAAAATTTTAAAAATCTCAAAACTAAAAAAGATTAAATAACTATACAAAACATTTAAATAATGTTCGCTCATAAAACAATTGTATGTCAAGAAATTGGATCGTGATGGGCTCATCATATATCTTTATTTGAAATATATCTATGATGGTTTATTTCAAGTTGATTAATTAAAGAAAATGTCATATAACATACTGTAACAAAAGCTATTTACAAGTTCAACATGTCTATGGTAAGCTGGAGTGAATGTTCAAGGTTAAAAATTTTCTCCATGCTTTTTTAAAATGCATATATGTTTAACTCCTATATTAATTTTTTATTTAATAATAATTTAAAATAAATATATAGCTTAGTTAGTTTTTATAATTTTGTTTAATAAATTTAGTTATATATATATATTTGTTAATGAGACAAGTATTATGCTCACACATTTCTTTTTTTAACTCATATCAATTATCCAACCAATAAATAATTACTATTTGATCTTTATGTTAGATGTAATAGTCCTTGGCTTGCCTACATTTACCATAGAATTTAACCCGCATTATCTGGTTGTTGGCTTTATGCGTTGCTCACTAGAAAATTATTGTATAGTTAATTTCCTTTGATTCATGGGCTTGTTAGTCAACCATCTCACTTAAGAAAGACTATACGTATGATTCGCAAATATTTAACAATGGTGGTCCCATACTGGTGTCGCCCGAGTATGAAGAAACGTCGCCACGGAAACATGACTTTCACCTAAGAATCATGATGCAAAAGAGATCACCACCGAGTGTGCTGAATCTAGCTTTCGACTTAGGAGTCAGAGAGGCCAAGAGTTGTTCATATAACCTATCCCAATAACAAAACTAGAAACTATGGTGTTGAGGTTAAACATACAAAGTGTTCAGTGATTCTATATTGACCATCTTTCAAATTTCTACACAATTGAAGGAATCTTGTAAGTAGATGAAGCTTTGATCAAAAAACATAGCAAGGTTGAATAAGGGACAAGATAAAGTGTGTAGATATAGAGATAAATTAACTTTATCATAGTGGAGACCAGTACGAGAAATGATCAAGAAGATTCCATTGGAATATGTAACCCTTGCATTGTCGAATAAAGAAATAGGCTACCAACGACTAGTGAGAATACAATGCGATAGATAGTGAAAATTAATGAACTAGAATATGAATTAGAAACAAAGTGTCTTAGGAAAATTCATAGACACCTTTTGAAGACACCTCATAAGGTGCATGTCATGAAAATACCCTGAACATCTATGTACAATAAGGTAAAGAAAAATGTCGAGTTAGAGGGAGGTGAAATTTTCATTGCCTCCATCACCTTAGTATGTCATTGGGAGGCCGTGTATCTAGGGGTGATCCCGGAAAAGAGTTATAGGGATAGCATACATGGAAGTAATCATGGCAAAGTGGCATGATGGTCACAAGTTCATTGTATTGAAGCGTCATGGTTAAGCCAAGTATCGCAACCTTGATTATCTAGAGCGCATTGCCACTCTTGGAAATGACAAGTGATCACATGCGCTCACATGAAGAATGCAAGTGTGGCAACAGTAGAATGGACCTTCAAAGTTCAAGGTGGAGCCTCAAATCTCACCAAAGGAAATGCACAAATATTTTAATATCACCTGTCTCGTAAGTCTAGGATGCCTGAAGCTTTATTGAAAGGCCAAACAATAATTAATAACATTACCCTCTACAAGGTGGCACCCAACACCTAAATAGGTGAAATTTAAAAATAAATTAATGCCACACGATCCTACTAGTCGAATGTTACACCAGACCCAAGAAAGCTTAATGGAGATTAGGAATTGATTTAGATATCATAAATACACGAATTAGTGCCTGAGTACCATGATTTTAGCACAGTGGGGAAAGTCCATTGGCTAAAATCCCAAAGGTATTAGAGCAGTTGGGCATAGAGGCCCTAGATTGAGGCAAGGGGTTGACATTTGAAGAATAAGGAACAAAGGATGCAGGGTGAGGGTGTGAAGGCTCAAGTTGTTTTGAATATTTGTTGGGGTTGTTATTTTTGTGTCTGATTGTTTCCCATTGTTCATCTCGAGCCTCTTAAGGTTGAGATGCATAATGTTCCAGACATTTATTGGTGAAGTGGCCATATTCATGACATACCTTGCATTTGAAGGGTAGTTGTTCATAGTGTAGTTGTTGAATATGCATCCAGTTATCAACCCTAAGCTTCACTGCTTCAATAAGTCCTTTGGATAAATTGACTTCTACGTAGATCCTTGCACATGCATGCATGTTCTCCTTTGGTTCACTCTGATCTATGTATTTTTCGGTTTGTATTCCCTGTGGTTCTTATTGATTTGTCCCCCCCAATAGCGCAGGGGGAGGTGAGGGAGACAAACCTAGACTGGCACAACATTAGGGATATCAAGTTTAGGATCAAAATTTGGGGTCCATATATTCTAGTAGAGACCCCTCGAATCCATGGAATATAATCCATTCTTAAAGATTAAGTCTCTATCTTCCTTGGATTCGAAATAGAAGGTGAAGTATCCTCTTCTATAAAAGCGAGCTGAGATTTTTCCTTTGATTTTTGGAGACCATTTTCACTCTATCCATTTTTGGACAAATTTTGGAGAAGGATAGAGACCAGTGAATTGCTTAACCAATCCTCGCTCAGTAAGGGAGAGAGATGCCCTGCAAGGAATGGTTAGGGGCTAATCAATCTCATATATGGAGTCTAATCATTTAAAAAATCTAGAAATAGAGGGGAATCACAGGATGGGTTGAGATATGAAATAAGAGACAAGAATAAGGTTGGAGCTAAATTAGGTGGAAGAGGGGGTTGGCCCCCCCATGGAGGACTCCAGAGGGGTCACAGGAACCAATTGAAGTAGGATATTGGGAGAAAAGCAACTGTCAAAGCTTCCTTAGAGCCAAATTGTGCATAACACAAAGTTTTTTAATTGTTATAATAAAAATAAAAATAATAAAGATATAAAAATATTAGTTTAAAATATTAAGATAAAATTAATTTTTTTTTTTTCTTGTTTAAATTTTTAAATAATAGTATTAATTTTAAATTTTAAATTATTCACCCTAAGGAGGGTGCTCATATGGTGGGGAAACCACCACTAATTGAAATGAGTGTGAAGCAATTAATGAAAATATGAAGAGTTGCATGGTTAATAGTACACCTACAACTGAAACATAATCTGCGTTATGCATGGGAGACGTTGAAGGTGATGGTTGTAGATGCATGGGAGTTTGGAGAAGGACAACCCATCCTGCATGTAAACTTGAGGAGCCAATGAGTGGTAATCATGAATGAATTTGGAAAAACAATGGCGTATGATGAAATTGATTGGGCGAATGTTGATAAGGAAAGGCAACCTACAATTTATATAGTTGCATGGGGGTTTCCATTTATATGGATCTAGTGGGAAATTGTTGTCCTTTGTAAAATTACCATTCTTGGGAAGGGAAAGCTTAGGAATTAGGTGAACCAATTCAAGTTGGTGGATGGAGATATCTTTAGATGTAGGGTTGGTAGTTGTTCTCAGCTGGTAGCTAGTTAGCCTAGAACATGCCACTTCGGGTGCATTACAACTGCAAAGATGGAGTCATAAGTTCACATTTTTCTTCCTTTCCATCTTGAACTTCTCCTCGGTCATAGATGTGGTGATATTAGTGTTTTATAGGAATTTTTGTTTCATACAATTTTGGTTTTATTTCCCTCTTTGGTCTTGCTATTCTTGGTGGGGATTTACTACATGGGATTTTGAGTTGGTTTTTAAGCCTCGATATAGTTTTCATTGTTAAACACATACATGGTAGACACAAAGTGTGAATGATAAGCATGAGAGTATGTCTATTATTGACAATGATATACATTTATAATACATGGCGTGACCCTTGAATTCATATTCCAAATGGTCTCTTGGACTCCCTTTGGCTGTTCAGCTTCCACACCAACCCTTATAGGATTAGGTGTCCAACATTCCCCCCTTAATCTGAAGGGGTATGTATGAGTCCAACAAGAGAGTTGTAATACAAAATGTGCAAAAATGCATGGCAGCACTAGGTTGAATTTGCTCTCTAAAATTTTGGTATAAGGGGGGTGTTTTAAGGATGACCACCAACATTGGAACACTTAGTGCAGTTCCCAGAACCCTTCCAAGTATGGTATGAACTTGAGGTCTTCTACTAGAGGAAGTGCTCTTGATGTTTTGAAGAGGGAAACCTTCAACCATGAAAGGGTTCTCTCACCCCGCATAAAAGGGATAACGTAAACCTGAAAAGGGAGGTATCAACCTGCAATGGTTTAAGGATTACGACCAACTCTGGAATGCTTAATGCAACTCCTGGAACTCTTCCAAAGCTAGCAAGAAGCTAAAGTCTTCTGCTAGAGGAAGTGTCCTCAATTCTTTGAAGAGGAACTGAAGGCATGCTCAGGGCCATCTTTGTCTCTGGCTACAACTCTGAATCTAGTATGGCAGGTTGTGGCTCAGGCTCGCTTGATGTGACTTTGAAGCTTGTAGATGACCATCATTTCCCGCCCTGTCAGATACAAGGTGAGATGACGGAGAAAACTCAACTGCAAGACTATTCAATAATGTAGAACAAGTTCTGACATATGACTGAAATATCTTCTTGGTTGTTGAAGCCCATTGCTAACAAGTGATCCATCCAAGATGAATCTTTGTTCTTGCAGGAGGCTTTTTTTTGAAGCATCTATTTGAAAAGTGACTAGTTTTATGATAGTGCTTACATGGATGAAGATAAAAAAAAATGATCTTTCATATGGCCAACTTGGTCACAGTGTTGGAATTTCACAATCTGTTGTTGTTATTGTGGAAGAGGGGTAGAATCTGGAACAGTTGAAGGTGAATTTTCATGAAGGAATCCAACACTCTGAAACTAGATGGGCTTTGATTAATCTGGAATATGAAAGGACATGTCCTTGTCATATCCAAGACCAGCTCTATGCTTGTTGTGGATAAGCTCTTCCCAATGTCTGATGACACCTGGGAAGTGCAGACTGAATTTTTTCATCTGCATGTATAACTGCTGCTTCATTGGGTACTAAATCTGAATGAACTTCAACAATATTGACTTGCTGTTGATGGGAGTTTATCTCAACGTTCTAAACAAAATGATGCTTACAATGTTGTAGCTTTGTCTCAAGCTACAAAAATTCAATATCCTCATGTGCATTTTGGAGATAAATTTTAATATTGGAAAGAGAGGTTTTGTTGATCTTAACCATCTCATCAATAGTGGAATGTATTAAATTATTTAGTAGTTTCAATACATCATCCATTTGTTCCATTTCAAACCAATATAATTAGAGAAATGATGTTATCTTCAACTACAAATTGACCTATAAAATGATAAATAGCTGCAACTATTAGATGAGTAGCAGGATACCAATATCACCAAGTCACTGTAGCAAACAACCAAGTACCAATTTCAATGCAGCAAATGACTCGCTACTTCAATGCACTTGCTTCTCAAACTACTCATATTATGCAAAAGAAGAGCCAATCTTCGACTTTATTTACAAATGAAATTTGTCGACAGTTCTAGATCCTACTTACAAAACATCTTTTCATTCCATATTCTTGACATACAAATTGGTGAATTTTTTATCGGCGGAAGTTACTTGTAGAAAGAAACTAAATTTCGGAAAGAAACATTATACACAATCTATTGGGACAATAGAAATGTCAGAGGAGTTACACTGGAGTTATTGACTCTCACACATATCAGGGATGGTAGGTTTGAGCAAGAAGGAGTGTTTTTTTCAAAGGAAAGGAATCGACATAGCCTGAACCTTTTAGTTTTAATCTTCAACGTTGTCATGTTCGATTCAAAGGTCACCCCTACTATTGCCGGAGTTGAGCACGATGAAAACAAGCATGATGGATTCTCTACTGTAACGTTTGAAATGACCTGTGATCTTCAAACAATGATGAGAGTTGTTGCTGGTGTTGAAAACAAGGTGCAAGATGTTGTGATTGAGAGAATATGGAGTATGAGGAGGAGTACGGGGTTATATATATCAAAAACACAGTTAAAAATTGTAGTTTCTAAACAACCGGAGTGGGAGCGGAGGTATGGGCAGCATGGTATATGCATGCAGCGTGGTAATACCACTCTAACACTCGGGCCCAAGCGTCAAGAGTAGTGTTCAAAGCGTATTATGGCGGTTGACAGAATTCAAGGTATGGTATAACGTTCAACTCTTGACCAACTCATTCAACAATAAAGATTTCATAGAGATGGCAGTCTAGAACAAAGGTACAGGACTGACATGTATAAAAAGGCCACAGAAAAAGAAGTTCACATAAGCAAGTGGCTCACTTAAGCAGGGCAGGAGATCATCCGCTCTGATACCATGTTAAACACATACATAGAAGACACAAAGTGTGAATGATAAGCATGAGAGTACGTCTATTATTGACAATGATATACATTTATAGTACATGGTAAGACCCTTGGATTCATATTCTAAGTGGTTCCTTGGACTCCCTTTGGCTATTCAGCGTCCACACTAACCCTTAGAGGATTCGGTGTCCAACGTTCATTTCCACATGGCCTCCCCTTTCGGACTCTTATCTTCTTAGTTTTTCTTCTCGTGTTTACCTTTATTTTCCATGGTCCCTTCATTTGGTTTCCCTCTCATTCAACCTTAACTCCCACCCCTCTCTATGTCATTTTGTTTTCTACTTTCCATTCTTGTGTCTCTTGTCCCATGGTGGCTTTTGATAATTGTTATGGTCTCATGGCTAGGTGTTTCTTTTCAACCTCCCATTGGAAAGGGAGACGAGGTCGACTAGGTCCCTCCTTCTTTGGTATACAATTTAAAATTATTATAATAATATATTACAAATTCAATTCCTCGGTTATTTATCACTTATCAAAATAAAAATAAAGAAAAAAGTGCTCATCTTACAACTGCTCAATAGATATATCGATATA
>APFE030923959.1:281276-299122 GCA_000404065.3 Pinus taeda | reverse complement strand
ATATTTATGTGTCAATGTATTTATTTTATGTTCTAGATGGTTTAGATATTGAAAAAATTGAAAAAAAATGAAAAAAAATGAATATTTTTGTTACAAACGATTTTTTCCCCGCTTTTTTCCGCTTTTTTTTTTCCCGATTTTTCCGCTTTTTTCGGCTTCATTCCCCGCGCCGATTAAATCCCGCTCGCGCTTTTAACAACATTGCCCAATACTCCTGGGCCACATCTCCTGGTCTAGCCTTCAATGGTGGCCTCTCTATTATGTCTTCAAGCAGAGTTCTATAACAGTATGAGCTCAATTTGAGACTCCATACACAACAGATACAACAACGAGAGTTTGCTTGAACCTCTTGAGCCTCTCTGAGTACACAGACTCTCTCAATCACTCTCTGTCTCTGTCTTAGCTCTCTCTCGGCACTGCCTCTCTCTGTCTTTTGTTTTCTTTGGCTTTAAAGCCAAATTGCGTTGCCTGTTCGTTTCAGCTTCTCGCTTTCTGTCTCCTCGACCTCTGTCCGCTTAGACCCCTTTGTAAGCGTTAGCAATCATTGCTAAACACTTCCAAGGATGGTGGCCGCCTGTACTGTAACGGGATAGGTCATCGGGCCTTTGAAATCCTTTGGAATGCCAAAAACGATCATTTTGTGTTTACACAGAGAAACGCTACAAAACTGTGAAATTCCGCCAAAACATTGTTCATTTCGGACTTCCAAAGTCCTTAAATCTGGTCCATTTTCCTATCGGGTCCATCCCCAATCGCTATCGCAAGTCGCTTCGGCCTTGTTCCTTTGTATTTTTTAAAAATATGTTAAAACTGTGAAAATAATGTAAAAATGGCTCTCCCTGGACTTGAAACAATATATTTTTCCATTCGCGAACCCTTTCGGGTCTGGTTTATCATATCGGTGCTTTATCCTTCGCATTTCGCTTAATAAACGAAACTGCGAAAATACATTACAAATGGTGTTTGACGGATTTCAAATATTGTGAGATAATGTTCATATTTGTTATCGGGTCCGGCTGGTCGCATCACAGATATGTATATGTATAAATCTCGCTCCATGGTGTTGCTCCAATGCGATATTGCAATGCGATCGATCGCAATTGCATATCGCGATAACCTCGAGCCGTTGTAAGCGCATCATTGTGGTTGCGATTGTGATTTTCCGATGCAACGCGGGTTGTCGATCTGCGCACTTGATCGACGGTCGTCGTTGACTCCACCGATCGCGATCGCAACGCATATATGGTATGCGTCGATATCCTCCGTCTGTCTGTGCCGATTGCGATTTGCCGATCAGATCTGGACCGTTGATCGGCCAGATCTGACGACTACAGTGCATTCACCATTTCGACCTCCGATACTCGGTTTTTTCACTATTTTCTTGTGTTTTTGCCTCCCGATAGTGTTTTTCCACCTTTTGGAAGGTTCCCCTTATGCGATGGTTTTGATCTTTTAGGCGTTTTTAAGAGATTTTGAAGACTTAGAGAGTGTTTTAAGATCCATTTGGATCACGCCTTCCCACTAAAAAAGCTTTTGGACCACCAAAAGTTGGTTTTCAAGCATTGCTCAATTGAGGATACAACTGCCTCACTTGCCCAATCTCTATCCATTTTGCACTGCTAGGTTTTGAACCTTTGAGTCCAATTCTTAGGTATTCAACATCCCCTTTGCGCGTAGTTCTCACCTTCTTGTCCAAAGCTGTATCTTCCTGCAACTCATTGAGATATTCAGGCAACATATCATAAATAGAAGGCAATTGACTTTCCTCTTCGGGATCTTCAATTAATGAAGGTTTAAACAGTCTTAAATTTTCTGCATTTACCACTGAATAGATGTGCATGTAAGCTGGAAAATCAAGGCGGAAAGCATTCTCACCAATTTTCTCATGTACCTTGAAAGGCCCATACCTTATTGGCTTCAACTTCTTTCCTTCACCTTGCATTTTGTCTTTGCTGATATACAGCCAGACTTGATCACCAATTTGGAAGCTATGCTCCATCTGATGCTTATCATGCCTTGCCTTGTACTTGGCCTGGCTCTTTTCCAGCTGTTCCTGCACTGCCTGGTGAATTTCTTGGATTTGTTCAATGAACCTGGTTGCTTTCTCCACGTCACTGTGTCCAGCAACTGCTATGTCTTTTTCATAGACAAAATCCAAGGGAGACCTTGGTATAAAACCAAAACAGGTCTCAAAGGGAGATCTCTGTGTAGAAGAATGTTTAGCACGGTTGTAAGCATGTTGCACATAACATAAATGTTCATCCCAAAGCTTGGGATGCTTGTTGCAATAATCCCTGAGCAACTGGATCATGTCCTGTTGACTACCTCTGTTTGGCCATCTGTTTGTGGATGAAAGGCTGTGCTCTTCTTCAGGTTGGTGTCCATCAATTCCCACAAACTTGACCAATACTTCCCAACAAATCGGGAGTCTTGATCAGATACTATGGAAGTGGGAACCCAAAATGCACCCAAACATGCTGAGAGAACAACTTTGTTGTTTGTTCAGCTGTAATCTGCTTATTACAAGGTATTAAAATACACATTTTGCTGAACCTATCCACAATAACATATAAATAGTCATGACCTTTTCTAGATTTCGGCAATCCCCCAACAAAGTCCATGGAAACACTTTCCCAAGGACGAGAAGGAACTGGAAGTGGAGTGTACAAGCCTAGTTTTCTATTGCTGGGCTTGCTTTTAGCACACATGATACACCTCCTTACATATCTAGAAACTGTTTCATGCATTTTTGGCCAATAGCAGTATCTTTGCAACTGTGCAACTGTTTTACTTACACCAAAATAACCTGATATCAGAGATGTATGTGCCTCCCTAATTATGTTAACTCTTTCAGTTTGTGGAATGCATAACTTTCCCAAATGACATAAGAGTTGGTCCTTAACATAATAGTCCAATTCTTCTACTTTTTTGCCATGACATAAAGTTGCATATACATTTTTAAAATCTATATCTTGAGCATAATGTTCAATGTAGCTTTCATGCATTATCGAGATATGCTTAAGTATAGTAGATGCATTTATAATTGGTCTAGACAATGTATCTACAACTTTATTGTGTATGCCTTTCTTATATCCGATGACTATATGAAATTGTGGTAGAAAACCCATCCACCTATAGTGTCTTGATTGCTGCAATTTAGTTTGTGAGTGCAAATACTGAAGTGGCCGATGATCAGTATGTATAACTGTTTCTTTGGCCATTAAGTAATGTTTCCACTTCTTTACACTTTGTACTAATGCATACAATTCTTTGTCATAGGTGGGATAATTAACTACTGCGAAATTAAATGTCTCAAAATGGTAGCATATGGGTTTACCATGTTGCATCAACACTGCTCTCATGGCATAGTCACTGGTATCTGTTTCGATCTCAAATGGTCTTTGAAGATCTGACAATGTTAGTACTGGTGCTGTACTAATTTTTTCTTTCAAGGTGTCGAAGGCTTTCTGCTGTTTGCTTCCCCACTGAAACACCTTGTTCAATCTTGTCAAAGCATGTAAGGGAGTTGCAATTAAGGAAAAGTTAGCAATAAACTTTTTCCAATACTGTGCTGCTCCTATGAAGCTTCTAACTTTTGTAGCAGATTTGGGTTTAGGCCAGTTTACAATAACTTCAATCTTAGAGGGATCTATCTTCAATTCACCACCCCCTACAATATGACCCAAATAATTTAAAGATGTTTTGCCAAATTCACACTTTGATAATTTAACATAGAGATTTTCTTTTTTCAAAACATCTAGAGTCTGCTTTACATGCTTCAAATGTTCTTTCCATGTTTTACTGAAAGCAAGAATGTCATCCAAATATACAATTACAAAATCATCAATAAAAGGCCTGAGTACATCATTCATAACTCATGAAAGTGGCAGGAGCATTAGTTAAGCCAAAAGGCATAACTAGCCATTCATACACCCTTTGCTTTGCTTTGAAAGCAATCTTCCATGCATCTTGCTCTGCTACTTTGACCTGATGGTAACCACTACGTAAGTCCAACTTGGAAAAAGTAAACAACTTCTTTCAGCTGATCCAATAGATCATCAACGCGAGGAAGGGGATAACGATTCTTGATCGTTATTTTATTCTGTGCTCGGTAATCAATGCACATCCTCCACGAACCATCTTTCTTCCTCACCAACACGATTGGAGATCCACATGGTGATGTGCTTGGTCTTATGAACCCTTTCTCGAGCAGCTCCTGTACCTGCTTCTTGATCTCTGCATTCTTTAAAGCGGACAACCTGTACATTATGATGTTAGGCAATGGAGCATCTTGCTGCAAATTAATATCATGTACAATTTCCCTTTTGGGTGGCAGACCTTTAGGTTCTTGAAATAGGATATCATATTTTGAAACAACTTTTTCTAAATCAACTTTTTGTTTAGCATCACAACCCTCAAATACATTGGTTTTATCAGGTTTCTTTTCCTTTACAACCATCAATAAAAATTGCTTGCATGAATTTACAATTCTTTTCCTCTGCCCTGAGTTTATGAGAGTATAATTATTCTTGAGTTTATGAGCTCTCACAATATATTCTATTCTATCTTTAACGAGTTGATACTTATTTTCAGCGCTATAGAAAATGACTTTTCTATCATACAAGAAAGGACTTCCTAAAACAATTCTACATATATCCAAGGGAACGATATCTAACTGAACCTCATCTACAAATGCTGACCCAAAAGAAAACCTAAGTTTACATTGTCTAGTCACTTGTAGCTTTGCTTTATCACATACCCAACCTAATGGATATGGCTTCTTGTGAGATGTGGTTAGTAGTCCCAATTTCTTTACAATTGCTTCAGAAATCAAGTTTACTTGTGAGCCACTATCAAATAAAGTATCAATCTTTTGATGCTTGGAAATAACTCTAATATGAAAAAGCTCATGTCTTTTCCTCTCATTTTCTTCACTATCAACAATTTGTGCATAATTACTAGTAGATGCTTCAGAATTTTTACCTTTTATACTTGTGGCTGCGGTTGTTGTTTCATCACCTGAGTCTGACCCCAAATCTTTTTGTATAGTAGCAATAGTCTTCTGCTTCTTGCCATCGAACTTCTTGGGTTTCAGCGCCGGATGCAAAGACCAACAATGTTCATCATCATGTCCATCCTTCTTGCAGTGAGTGCATGAATGTTTGTCTTTCTGTACAACATTTGCCTCCCTCTCTTTCCATTTCTGCTTCCTCTTTTCCTTGTTCTTGCTTGCAGTGGGTTTTGATGATCCTCCAATCTCTGGGATCACATTCTTGCCTCTAGCCTCTAGATGTGTAGCCTGGACAGATACCTCATCTATGCTAGTAGGGTTAAACATGAGAATGGTGTGCCTCAAATAGTTGTGTAGACCACCTATATACTTCAGCAAAGTTTCATGCTAGTCTAAAGAAATGCCTAGAATTAAAGTTTTTTTTCTAAATTCTTGGGTATAGCTTTGTACACTTTGCCCTTTTAATTGGCAAAGAGTTTGCCAATTCATCATAGCTTGCTGCATATAAGCTAGTGGATAGAACTGTTTTTTAAAGGCAGAAACAAATTCACTCAAGGTAGAAAGAATTTTACCATGCTTCTTCAAATTAGCTTGTGTCCTACCTTCCCACCATACCAAGGCAGTTCCTCCAAGGCGTAGGCTAGCTAGCTGAATTTTACTCCTTTCTGAATCAATATTCTGCACCCTGCAATACACATCAATCTGTCTGATCCAGTTATCTAGCTTCTTTGCATTTAATTCTCCATCATATATTGGCAAATCAAATTTAACATCTAATTTAATCAAAGATGTTTTCTTCTTTTTATTTTCAGGGCTATTAGGAGGTGTTGTTAGAAGAGACTCTTTTCCTTTCCCTTTGCCTTCAGAATGGCCATCTAGAAGAGATTCCTCTGTTCCTTTGTCTTGTTTGGAGGTTGAAGAATCTTCACTTCGACCTTTCTTAAATTCTCGATACATCTCTTCTACCATGGCTCTCATGGTCATGAAATTGTCCATGAACTGAGAGTCTGATTCCAAGGGATTTTCTTCTGCCATTTTCCTCCTAGGATAGACTCTTCCTATTTCTGGGTTAGCTTCAACCAGTTCTCCTTCTCCTAATTTGAGCTTTGACCTAGTTATCATTCATCAATCCAGCACAAGCTTGTCTAACCTTAGCAACCTAAAGCTCTGATGCCACTTGATCTGATAATGAGATCTAAGACAATTAATAAGGTATTACAAACTCATGTGCATGGACTTGCCTATGTTATTTTATGCAATGGATCGATAAGATTGCGAAATACATAGACATTGAAGCAGTAAACAAAAACATAATAGACAACACATAACACAACAAATTTAATGAGGATTTCACCCAATACTCCTGGGCTACATCTCCTGGTCTAGCCTTTAGTGGTGGCCTCTCTATTATGTCTTCAAGCAGAGTTCTACAACAATATGAGCTTAATTTGAGACTCCATACACAACAAATACAACATCAAGAGTTTGCTTGAACCTCTCAAGCCTCTCTAAGTACACAGACTCTCTCAGTCACTCTCTGTCTCTGTCTTAGCTTTGTCTCGGCACTGCCTCCCTCTGTCTTCTGTTTTCTATGGTTTTAAAGCCAAACTGCGCTGCCTGTTCGTTTCAACTTCTCGACTTTCTGTCTCCTCGACCTCTAATCGCTCAGACCCCTTTGTAAGCGTTAGCAATCATTGCTAAACACTTCCAAGGATGGTGGCCACTTGTAGTGTAATGGGATAGGTGATCGGGCCTTTGAAATCCTTCGGAATGCCAAGAACGATCATTTTCTGTTTACACAAAGAAACGCTACAAAACTGTGAAATTCTGCCAAAACACTGTTCATTTTGGACATCAAAAGTCCTTAAATCCGGTCCATTTTCCTATTGGGTCCGTCCCCAATCGTTATCGCAAGTCGCTTCGGCCTTGTTTCTTTGTATTTTTAAAAATACGTTAAAATTGTGAAAATAACGTAAAAATGACTCCCCCTGGACTTGAAACAATATATTTTTCTATTCACGAACCCTTTCGGGTCCGGTTTATCGCATCGGCGCTTTATCCTTCACATTTCGCTTAATAAACGAAACTGCGAAAATACATTAAAAATGTTGTTTGACGGATCTCAAATATTGTGAGATAGCGTTTATATTTGTTATCGGGTCCGGCTGGTCGCATCGCAGATATGTATATGTATAAGTCCCTCTCCATGGTGTTGCTCCAATGCGATATCGCGGTGCGATTGATCACAATTGCATATTGCGATATCCCCGAGCCATTGTAAGCACTTCATTGTGGTTGCCAATCGCGATTTTGCGATGCAATGTGGACCGTCGACTCCGCCAATCGCCATTGCAACATATATGGTATGCATCGATATCCTCTGTCTGTCTGTGTCGATTGCGATTTGTCGATCAGATCTGGACCGTTGATCGGCCAGATCTGATGGCTACTGTGCATTCACTGTTCTGATCTCCGATACTCAGTTTTTTTCACTATTTTCTCGCGTTTTTGCCTCCCAATAATGTTTTTCTGCCTTTTGGAAGGTTCCCCTTATGTGATGGTTTTGATCTTTTAGGTCTTTTTAAGAGATTTTGAAGACTTAGAGAGTGTTTTAGGATCAATTTGGATCAGTGAGAGGTTTTGCCTCACTATTGCTATTTTCCAAAGTGACCAACATTAAACTAAGTTTATATTCGACTGTGCAACATTCTTCTTTCTAAAGTACTTTTGAGGAGCCATTTTTCCTTGTGTTCTAGTAAAAGTTTCTGCAAGTTATTTCTACAAGCAAATTTTGATATCCAATTTGTGACTGTCTTTTGAATTCTTTTTATTGATTGGCAGCTTTTTGCAATGCTTCAATTTTGTTAGATGTTGCCAACTGCTCTTGCTTCAAGCTTCATCCCCAGATGTATCTGTTTGTTTGAAGGTTGCATTTATTTGTGTCCATAATTTACCTGTTCTCACATCAAATCTCTGAGTCGAGATATTTAACTTCTGTAATAACAACAACATAGTTATTTGCCTTATTAGATGGCCTTCTCTGCTGCTCCAATTTCTGCTCAGTGATCAAGTGGAAAACATTTTCAACAATAGTCTATTGGATAGTTAGGAGATCATGTTTTTCAATGGAGTGCTCCTGAGAAATGATCTTATCAAAGAAATATTATCAATATAGCTCATCAAGGATTTCATAAGGATCCATTCATGAATAACTTCTGCAAGAATACCTAATCATCATAAGCTCCCCCTAATTGTATGCATGGTCTCCTTTTGGTAGAGTCTCATTATCAAACACTTGGAATATCAAAGATATCTTCATCAAGTCAACAACATGTGTTGTTGGCTAGAAAGTTCAAGTGATTTTCATATTGTATTTGCCTTCTTCTCCGTACTTGTGTAACTTTCTTTTCTAGTATGGTTCTAGCTTGTGTAGGAGCCCAAGTCAAGTTACAATCACGTGCCTTATGACCAATGTTATGACACTTGAAGCATTCTATGTTGTTCATGAATAAGAATTCATGATTTCTTCCTATAAAATTGCTTTGGAGATTGTCGAGGACCATAATGTCTATCTTTGTGATATGCCCTACAATCTTTTGCCATGTGTCCAATGTTTGTACAAGTAGCAATAACCAAGAAATATACTTTTGTACCTGGGAGAAGGAGGTTTTCTTGATGTACTTTTGAAGTCTTTCTGCCTTGAGATCCTTTGATTATAACCATTGCTTTTTGTATCCTTGACATCATCCACATTTCTTCTTGGAATAGGACTTCCTTCATTGTTGCCTTGACTCTTATCTTTGCCTTTGCTGGAACTGGGAGCATCAATATTTCTTTTTGGCTTTCTCTCATCCTTGTTGTTTGAAGCATTATCATTCTTTCTTGAGGATTCTCCTTCATAGCCAAGACCTGATTTATCAAATGGGGATCGTTGATGTCTGAGCATGTCATCCAGGGCCCGGGAGCTCTTTAAAATTTTGCCCATCCCTTCAACCTTTTTCTGAGGGAGACAATCTCTTCTTCCAATCTTTCGCAACCATTATTCTTCTTAGCAAGTTGTTTCTCAATATCTTCCCTGATATAAGTTGCTTCATTTGCTTCTATTTTAAGGGAGATGATATCTGACTTCATTTTGAAGATTTCTTCATTTTCATTAGCTAGGTTGTTCTCCATTTCTTCCATTATCCTTTTTGCTTTACATGTTTCGGCCTTGAGAAGGTTGAGTTCGGATTTTAGTTTGAATATCTCTTCATCCTTTGCTTTTAGTTGGCATATCATGGTGTTTCTCTCCTTTTCTGCTTCATCAACTTGTCCTTCTATGTTTATCAGTGCTTCCATTTTCTTCTCTGTTCCTTGTCCTAGCTTTCTTGCTTCTTCTAGTTGAGATTTAAGAGAGAAGACCTCTTCCTTATATTGACCAATCTCTGCTTCAAGTTTGTTCAAGCTTTTATGCCTTTGTTCAAGGTGGCTTGACAATATGTCTCCTGTTTCTTTGCCTTATCCAATTGATTTGTCATGGATATGACTTCTCCATGATGCTTTCTTTTGTTTTGATGAAATTCCTCCTTAAGCTTCGCAAACTCTTCATTTCTTGCTTGCACTTGAAGCTTGACAAGGTCAACTTCCTTCCTTGTTTGTTCTTGGTCACCAACTAGTGCTTTCTTCTTAAGTTCTTCGTTTTCCTTTTTCAAACTGATAATTTCTTCCATGGCAGCCATAAGTTTAGTGAGGTGATCTTCTTCAAAATCTTTTCATTCACTTCATCTTCTAGATCTTCTTTGTCCTTGATGTCATCATTCTTATTTTCAACTTCCCATGATGGGTTCTAGATTTCATTCTTGCTTTTCATCATCTTCTTGATTAGTGGTCACGGTCAATGCTCCTTTTGAGTGAAAGTCATGAAGTTTGTCCCATATACCCTTTGCTGACAAACACTTTTCTAAATTGTCCTTTATAGAATCTAGTAATCCATTCAAGATTGGCTTCCTTGCTTTTGCATTGTACTCCCTGGATTCTTCATCCATCATGCTATAAATAATCATTGATTTCTAGACTTCAATGCCTTGAGTCTTTAAGAAGTTCCTCATTCTTGCCTCCCATATATCAAAGTTTCCATTGAACCATGGTGCCTTTACAAATTGGTTGATTTCAACTTCGGTGGTTGAGGGAGACACGTCTTTAGGAGGATTGGAGACTTTCTTCCTTCACTTTTCCATTTGTGTTTTAATTGATCAACCTTCAAGTTGTTAGGCTTTGAGGGAAGGTACTGGCTCTGAAACCACGTGTTGAAAATACTGGGGGGGTGAATTAGTATTTATTTTCAATTGTTACTTTTACCAGTTAAATCAAGTATATTTAGAACACAAAATGAATAATAGGGATAAATTCTCTTATTAATATAATCTTTACAATAAATCAGGTACAATATATATAGAGCTCAAACCCATTGCTAATCACCAACTTGGTCTTTTGTGAGGCTCCAACCTCTAGGGCACCAATCCTGTCTTGTCAAGGCACCAACGTTAGTTTTAGGAGCACCAACTCCAAGGACACCAATCCTTCCAATTCTGAGGCACCAACCCCAACAGCTATGACCCTATCTTGTCAAGGCACTAACCTTGGATTTAGGAGCACCAACTCCAAGGACACCAATCCTTCCAATTTTGAGGCACCAACCCCAACGACTCTGACCATATGGTTTTGCTTTGTCAAGATATGTTTTGATTGTATTAAACATCTCAAAATCTTCTTCACCATGTTTTGTCAATCTACAACTTTACTGTAACATCAATGACAACCTGTCTTCATATGAAGGAGTCTTCACAGTTCTTCATATTGCTCAAACAGAGTCTGCATAGTTACCTCATGACGATTTCAAATAGCCATCATGATCTCCAATAATGTCTCCAAGATCTATTGATGCTTTTCAACAAGATGTCTTTGATAAGCTGCGCTAAGTCTCAATGTTTGCACCAATGTTGCATTAATCGTTATCAGGATTAAATCGGCGCGGGGAAAAAACAGAAAAAATCGGAATTATCGGAAAAAATCGGGAAAAAATCGTTTGGTACAAAAATATTCATTTTTTTCATTTTTTTTCAAATTTTTTAATATCTAAACCATCTACAACATAAAATAAATACATTGACACATAAATATGATAAAAAAACTAATATATAAGATGTTTAATATCATTTCTAGCGCTAAAATCACAGATAACATTGAATCATGTCCTGAATAGTAAGTCCTAACTCCTGAGTCCCAACTCAACGTCAAAATATCAACAAAAAATATGATAATGTATCTCATCATGTCATAATGTCATATACAATAAAATGAAAGTCTAATCCTATTGATTTCCTCTGCCCCTCTTGCGAGAAAATGCCACATCTTTCCCTTTCCCTCTAGATGTAGATGTTGGTGCCTGTGCTTGGTGGAGATGGCAGTGGAGTCTGATTGTGCTCTAGAAGCTGAAGAACTAGAAGTAGGAGCTATAGAGTAGACCAGTCCTCTACTGTTGCAGGGGTAGCCCGGGCAGGTGGTGTCACCTGGAAACATTACAATCTCCCAATCCTGAAATCCTGAAAAAACTGATAAGTCTGATGGATTTTGAATGAAATCTAAAATTCTACTTTCTCCATATGAAATCCAATGAGGCTGGAACCACTCTCAAACATCCTGAGTCATTTCATGGTAATGTTAAAAATCTAAGTAAAAGGATGAAAATGAAGATTAAGGAGAATGTCACTTTTACTTTAAGAATTTAACATTACCATGAATAGCATATCCATACTAGGGCCTAGACTTGATCATTTAAAAATTATTTGTTTCTTTCAAAATTGCATGAAAAAACCCAGAAAAAGTTATAAAACTATGCTGTTGCGACCCCCAACAATTTTTTAAGTTTTTATCGCGATTTTTCAATAAAAATCGGCAAAAAAAAATCCGACGATTTTTTCATTTAATTATCGCGATTTTATCGGCAGAGGGAAAAAATCGCGATTTTCACAACACTGGTTTGCACAAAAACAATTCTCTGTTTTTCAACCTTCTGTTCTTATTATCGCGGTGACTGCTTCAGGAGTGATTGTCACGGTATCCAAGGAACAAACTCACAATACTTCAACGCTGGTGTTGTCTACTGCTCCCTTCAAACAATGACTGATGAAATCTTACTTTGCTGGTTCGAGGTCATACTGGTCTTCACAAAACTGTTCTTCAGGTTGCAGTGTGTACTTCTTCCATAGATTAATTCATCAAAGGTCCAAACTGTATGAATGACCCTTATGCGCAGTCAGTCTCGGCTTTCTTCGTTCGTCAACTCTTAATGCTCTTGTGTATTTCTCTTCTGATTGACTTTCGGCTTCCTTTCCTTTGTTTCTTCTTTTTCGCTTGTCCTTCAGCTTCTTTGAGTTCTCGAGTTGTGAACTGTTACTTCCTTTCTGTATTCAATGCCCGAGATCAATACCTTTAGTGAAACATTTTAACTTGTATATATACGAGTTTCACCAATGACTGAGAGACACATTTATTGGAGTGAGGCTGACTTGTTTATTTATGGAGAAACCACAAAGGAGAGTCTATAACCATAGTATAATAGAAGTTTGGCGGTCCCCATATCGGAACTGCAGCTTTTGGTGTGACATACCTTTAAGTCTTTGTGATACCTTCCGATGACCGGACACGATGTTTTATTAAGGAGTACTGTAGTGGTCTAGCGGGGCCGCAATAATATCACAATCGGAGGTTTTACTTGTAACATCCTATTAAGACTTGTGATATGAAAGTTCATACGACGGACACGATATTGTATTAAGGCGTATTGTAATGGAACCATCGGGTCTGCAGTACATATTGCAATCAGCGGTTTTAGCATGACCCTTTTTAAGACTAGCGATATGTAAGTTTCGATAGTGGCAGACACGGTACTACATTAGAGCTTGTTCTATTGGAACAGTCGGGTCCGCAATTCAAATCACAATCACATATTTCAATGTGACACGTAATAAAGTTGCTGATATAATATTGTTAATTTTAGGTATGTTCTATGCTTAGAGCAATTTATTTCAATTTTCACAGTTAGCTCAATATCTTTTCCAGATTAGCAATCACATCAGCATTAAAGTAAACTGTAGATAGAACATAAACATAAATCGCAGAAGACAAGCCAAGACAAGAGGACACAAGATGTGGCGCTAGCCAGGGACAAACCCCAATTTGGGGAAACCTTTGATCAATTCTTCTTATATGTTCTTTAATAGTTCAGTAGAGAGAGAGAGAGATAGTACGTTTACAACATAAGTCAACACTTTAACTTATCTAGATAAGAGCATAGATCATCTCTAAGAAGATGATACATGAGATCAGTTGAAGACATGCTGCTTCAACTGATTCTCCATGGTGACTCCTTCACCGATCGTTGTGCCGCATTTTGTCATCATGCTGCACCTCACCGCGCTGCACCATGTTGCATCTCATCACGCTTCATTAATCATGACTGTACCCATCACTGTACTGCATTATGTGCCATTGCTACACCATGTTGCCATACTGACCTATGCTTTGGCTGTACCTTGCTTGCTTGTTGTCCCTAGTATGCTTGTTGTCCATGGCATGCTTGTTGTTGCATGCTAGCTGTCCCTTGCATGCTAGCTATAACATTGCATGCTTGGTGTATTTGCTGCTAAGTACCATAAAACTGTCCCAATGTTAGTTACCTGTGCCTTGCATGCTACTCTCCTTCGGAGACAGACGCTCTGACAGTTCGCGGCAGTTCCGGCTATTCCCGACAGTTCTGGCAGTTCCGACAGTTTCGACAGCTCTGTCTGTTCTGGCAGTTCTCGGCATTTTCGACAATTCCGACAATTTTGGTTGTTCCGGCAGTTCTGACAATTCCGGTTGTTCCCAGCAGTTCCCGACAGTTCCGACAGTTCTCGGCAGTTTTTGATAGTTCCGGCAGTTCCGATAGTTCCAGCTGTTCCTGGCAGTTCTGACATTTCTGGTTGTTATCGACAGTTTCGTCTGTTCTGACAGTTCTCGACAGTTACCGTAGTTCTCGACAGTTCTGGCAATTCTGGTTGTTCTGGTAGTTCCGTCTGTTTGACAGTTCTTAGCAGTTCTCGGCAGTTCCGGCAATTCTGGCTGTTCTGGCAGTTCCGACTGTTCTCGACAGTTCCAACTTCTGCCCTCTAGATTAGGGCAACGTTATCCCTTAGGATCTCTCCTCCTAAAACCCAAAGACAAATAGAGAGGAAGAGATCCCAAGTGTGTTGAAAATGACGTGAAGGCCACCTCTATTTATACTAAAACATTGAGCACAAGTGGGGATTATTTGGTTGCTGGTCGACCTTGATGAATTGTCCCATAACACAAATAAATTCATATCTCCATGAATACTTATCGGAATCAGATGATCTTTAGATCAATCCTACACCTCTCGATGAGAGGGATCCAAGAAAAATATCAGCTTCCATTAAGAAGATGACCCACATGGAGTTTGGCCCTAGTTGCCAATTTTATCACTCCCTCTCAACTAGGGAGAACTCCATTGCTGATCCATATGTCCGATTGTACTATCTCTGCCATCAGTGCCCTGCACTGCTCTGCTTTGCTTTTCTGTTGAACCATGAAGAATAAAAATTGATCGAGAATGTCTCATATCATTCTCTACTGACTCGAAGTCAGTTTCATCTGAAGAGAGTGTGTCACATCACTCTTGCTGACCCGAAGTCAGTTTTATTGATCCCAGATCAATATCACAAAAGAGTGTCTCAAACCACTCATATTGGTCCCAGATCAGTTTCATTGATCCTAGATCAGTGGAGGTCATCCTAGCATAGGGAGTACGGTAGATACAATGATGCGTCCATTAATAGTACTACTATGGTCCCTAACCCCATTTCCCTGCTCATTGATCAGATGAAAGGTACTTCCCATGAGTCCCAGACTGCATGGGTAGGATGCCTCGATAGGAGAACTAATCATCCTGTCCACAGGAGAATGAATCATCCTGCCCCACAGTTGCCACCGGAGAACTAATCATCCCGGCCCACAAGAGAACTAATCATGTTGTTTCATAATTGCCACAAGAGAACTAATCATCCCAGCCCACAGGAGAACTAATCATCCTGTTCCACAGTTGCCACGAGAGAACTAATCATCCTGGCCCACAGGAGAACTAATCATCTTGTTCCACAGTCGCCACGGGGTATCATAGGGGAAGGTTGAACATATCATCCTATACATAGCGCACCACCAGGGGAGGGTGAGTCACCCTGTGGTCGTATGTTGCTCCAGTAAGTACCCCAAGCCCCTAGAGCTCCCAGAGCTCAATGCATGCAACATGCAGGACCCTTATAAGAAGGTCCCTCAACGATTCCAAGTTGTTCGGGAAAGTCACAAATTTGACCTTTCCCAAGGATTTGACAAAATGTCTACGACATGTAAATTAGTCTCAATGTGATGGAGCCTCCTCGCTCATCGACTTACCATATCCCAGAAAAGGCAGTGTCTGATGTCTATCTGTTGGAGCAATCATCGAATATGGGATTCCTCAATAATCAAATCCCTCCTCTGGTTGTCATAGAGAATCACAGTGGTATTCATCATGTGTGCAAACAGCTCACTGAAGAGCTTCCACAACTAGGCAGCTTCATACGAGATCATACTCGTAGCTATGTATTCGGTCTCGGTGGTGCTTATAAAAACCAACTTCTGGTTCCTGCTCATCCATGATATCAAAGCAGAACCCAAAGAGAACCAGCGCTGAGAAGTGCTCTAGTGATCCTCCACACTGCTTGCCTAGTCAGCGTTCGAATAATTATGCAGCTTCATATTTCCGGCAGTGTATCTCAATCCATGAGAGATTGTGTCTCGAAGATATCTTAGAAGATTCTTATCACCAATCCAGTGAGGCTCAACCAAATATGAGCTCACTATGCTAACTGCAAAACATATGTCTGGATGGAAGTTCACCAAGAACATTAATGCAAATGAGTTTATGGAACTCAGAGGCATTTTTCAAATCTGGTCCGACATCATCACCATATAACTTCTGAAAGTTAAGATCCTCGAGGTAGTCACAGGCTTGCAGCTTACCATTCCACATCCAGAATCCAACTCCCTCTTACTTCTGCAAGTGAGAGGGTCTGCACTAGGTCGTCCTCAGAAGGTGCTGGTATGAGAGGTCTATCATCCACAACCTTCAAACAATGGTTTGGATCGGCTTCACTCTTAGTGAATCTCAGCTTCATTTGACAGCTGTCAATCCTCTCATACTACGCCCGAGGAATTTTGCTTCAAGCCATAGAGGGCTTTTTTCCACCTGTATGCGTGAGATTCCTGATCATGAATCTCAAACCTCTGTTGTTCCAAACCTGTGGACCTGCTACATGAGGGGAATGGTCCCCTTGTAAGATTTTCCTTCGGTACATCTCAGACATGTACTTTCATGCTCTTTTTGAATTCATGCATCCCTGTCACCATTTGACTCACAAACCTCCGGTGCTATGTCAATGGACATGGTCCCTAGTGGACTTCCTGCAAATTGATACAACCTTGAAATCAAAAACATCTTTGAAAATTCTATTTTCAAACACGTACCTTTCCATCGATGAGTGCCATCCTGTAACCTTTGACTTCCATTGCCGAAAAGGACACCAAGTTCTTCTTGCGATTAGGTACATAAAAGAGATTCTATAAATGAATTGAGTTACCCTCATTCAATTGAGGGGTAACATTCCTTACACCCTTTCCGGGTTAGGTGGCATCGGCTCCAAGTATAATCCCACGATTGTTTCCATCTCTACCAAATTAGAGAGTGCACCCTACTATCCAATGAAGTGCCTTGAAGCACTACAATCAATAAGCCAAATTCCCAAAGAATCTGAAGGAGAGGGCCAATACAAGATAACGCTTCTTTTTTTGATCAAAAACAACATTTGATTCTTCATACCTGGGGTTCCTTGATTTTTTTTTTTTTTGAACAGTCGTCCATTTCCTTGATGACCTGCATTACCTCTCATTCCTTTGATCATTGAAGATGTCCCTGGAATGATTGTTATCAAGAGATGTGTCTCTGCCATTTGGACACACCTTCGCATAATGGCCGAAATTATTGCAACCAAGGCATCTGCCTTTCCTTCCACCATTAGATCTGGACTTCCCAATGAAGTGATCTTTAGGTAGGCCATCAAAAACTTCTGTTGCGCCATTTTGATAATATTCTCTGCTTCGACTTCACCCTCAGTGAATTTGAAGAGGGATGAGGAATCCACTGATCCTTTTTTCCTTTCCCAGCTGTCTTCGGTGATTACTCTTTCACTCTTGCTTGGGATGGTCTTCACCTCAACTATGATACCATGTTAATTTTAGGTATGTTTTATGCTTAGAGCAATTTATTTCGATTTTCACAGTTAGTTTAATATCTTTTCCAGATTAGCAATCACATCAGCATTAAAGTAAACTGCAGATAGAACATAAACATAAATCGTAGAAGACAAGCCAAGACAAGAGGACACAAGATGTGGCGCTAGCCAGGGCCAAACCCCAATGTGTGGAAACCCTTGATCAATTCTTCTTATCAGTTGCGCTTTTTTGAAAAAATCGCGAGTTTTTCCTCCTGCCGCGTAAAGCGCGCTTTTTAAACGAAAAAATCGTGGAGAAATTTTTTTTAGCGCTTTTTTTCGAAAAAAGCGCGATTTTTTGGATAAAAATCGCCAGGGCGCGGGGCAGCGGGTGTTATAAGGGAAAAATGAAATTTTTTTTGCCCATTTGGACAGCGCGCGGCGGAGGAAGAGCTCTGAGCTGGGAGAGAGGGTTTGGAGGGCGATTTTGC
>APFE030923959.1:255214-276404 GCA_000404065.3 Pinus taeda | reverse complement strand
GTGCCCGTGCTGGTGGAGATGGCAATGGAGTCTGATGTGCTCTAGAAGCTGAAGAACTAGAAGTAGGAGCTATAGGAGGTAGACCACGTCCTCTACTGGTGGCAGGGGTAGCCCGGGCAAGTGGTGTCACCTGGAAACATTACAATCTCCCAATCTTGAAATCTTGAAAAACTGATAAGTTTGTTGGATTTTAAATGAAATCTAAAACTCTACTTTCTCTATATGAAATCCAATGAGGCTGGAACCACTCTCACACATCCTGAGTCATTTCATGGTAATGTTAAAAATTTAAGTAAAAGGATGAAAATGAAGATTAAGGTGAATGTCACTTTTACTTTAAGAATTTAACATTACCATGAATAGCATATCCATACTAGGGCCTAGACTTGATTATTAAGCAATTGAAAAACCAAAAAAAATTTATAAAATCGTGCTGCCCCGACCCCCCACGATTTTTTAAGAAAAAATCGCGATTTTTTGGTAAAAATCGTAAAATCGCGATTTTTTTCAGTAAAAATCGGCAAAAAAATATTTAGGTGATTTTTTCGTTTATTTATCGCGATTTAATCGGCAAGGTGAAAAAATCGCGATTTCTTCATTAAATCGCGATTTTCACAACACTGGTTCCGGCAGTGCCCGCAATTCCAACAATTTCGACAATTTCGGTTGTTTCGGTAGTTCCGGTTGTTCTCGGCAGTTCCCGCAGTTCCAGCAGTTCCTGGCAGTTTCCGGCTATTCTCGCTCTTCCCGACAGTTCCGGCTGTTCCGACAATTCTCAACAGTTCCTGCAGTTCCCGATAGTTCCGGCAATTCCGACTGTTCCGACAGTTCTGGCAGTTCCCGGATGTTCCGGCAGTTCCAGTTGTTCCCGTCAGTTCCAGCTTTTGCCCTCTAGATTAGGGCAGCGTTATCCCTTAGGATCTCTCCTCCTATTAAGACCCAAAGACAAGTAGGGAGGAAGAGATCCCAAGTGTGTTGAAAATGACTTGAAGGCCACCTCTATTTATAATAAAGCATTGAGCACAAGTGGGGTTTATTTGGTTGCTGGCCGACCTTGATGAATTGTCCCATAACACAAATAAATTCATATCTCCATGAATACTTATCAGAATCAGATGATCTTTAGATCAATCCTACACCTCTCGATGAGAGGGATCCAAGAAAAATATCAGCTTCCATTAATAAGATGACCCACATGGAGTTTGGCCGTAGTTGCCAATTTTAACAAATATGCTGCTGATATGTTAACTCTGATGCGTTGTGGACATTTGTTTATGCTCCTCCGCCGATGTGTTCCTCTTTGCTTCTTGATGGCTTCCAATGACCCCTTCCTCTTACTCTTTGGCTTTCTCTTCCGATGGTTTCCGATATCTTTCTTCCTTGGGTCCATTGCTTCTATTATATCTGTATATATGTATTTAATCCACTTGGGTCCTCCATTTCATCATATCATCATATATCAAACTTTCATCACTATGAGCATTATGATTAATGGGCATCAATAGACAACATCATGTATCAAAGAATTTGCCATCACAAACACTGCTATATAGCTTCAGAAGGTCATGTAGCTTCCTATATGACTCTTCTGATTGGTCTGCAATGTTTTTTGGGGGCTTATATATTTTTAAACCATGGCCATCTTAAAGATCAAAGGTTCATTGTTTTAGGGACAGTTCTTTGCAAGTTTTGAGGGCATTGATGCAACTTGTGTTGTAACTTGTAGCTTGTTTGTGCAGAACATTGGTTGTGATATGGGAATCTGTGGTCTTGTGTTCATAGAGTCATGAAATGTTTGGTTTTTTATGTAGTATGAGACACCAGTCCAATGCTAGGTTAAAATTTATGGTATTTTTTGATTATCAAGAATTTAACATTTTTTCCCACTGTTTAGGGTTGTTGAAACTCGAGCTTGCACAGGCCTTGTTATTATGTGGTATGGTTGAGTTATCTGCAGAATATAGTGTTTTTAATATTTTATGTTGCATTGACTGTTTACTTGCCTTGTTGACGATTGCATGTTTTCATAATGCTTTCATGTACACTAGGTTTGCTTTATCTACTGAATCTGGTGAATTCTTTGAAATGTTATGATTAGTGCATTTTCAGAATATGTTTAGTGCATTTTTGAATTTGGCTTTTCTAGTGAATGGGGCTCTATATATAGTCAGCTCGTTATGTAGTTGTTAATGTTTTAAACTCCATGTGGGATGCCTTGCCACTACACATGTATTTAGTCCCCATATTGACAGTGCAAACTGCATTGTAAATAATATATTTGTTAACATAATTTACCTTGGTAGTGCAATGAGAAAAGTTATTCTTTATGCACTCATTAATGCACTATCATATGCTGGTTTTTATTAATATTCTCTACTGCTTTTGATGGATATCTTATCTTTTCACTTTTCCTTTTGTTTCAAGCTTTTTGACAAATTGAAAAATGGCTGGTTTTGTTTTACAAATCACATATAGTGACTGATCTGATATGATGCTTCCATTTATCTGAATTCACTGTTTGCATGGCAGATTCTCCTTGTGATTTCGTGCAGTTTATTGAGTGGTCCCCAATATCGTGTCCGCGTGCCTTGTTAATTGCCAATTTTAATGGGAGGGTAAATATCTGGAGTCAGCCTACTCAAGTAAGCAAGCCGTGTCCTTTACCATGGAATTTTCTCTCTTGTGTCGTGAATGAAAGGGATAGATGTTTCCGCTCACTTAAATCCTGGTATGTCTGATTGATGAGCTGAAGTTTTGCTAATGCTGAATTACTTGGGATATTGAATGTGCAGAGTTAGATCCACCATATTGCAAGAGAATTTCAAGATTGCAATCTGAAATACATTTGCATAGCTATTTATCATTCTTGAATACATTTTTAATAATCTGATTGTTTCCTACTGTTTTCCTTTAACCATGAATTGATTGTTCCAAAAATCGGCATACTTAAAGTCGACTTTTTAGCATGCTTGAAAATTCTATTTTTGAAGTAGAATTTATATCTGGGCAGGCTTGCTTAATTCTTGCATATATTTTCATTTTGTCCAAGACTGCCTTTGCTCATCCTTGGTCATTTCTGATTATAGTTGTAAAGCATTAGCGTGGCCTATCAAGTGTTGTGTCTCTTTAAATTTTCAGCCAGCAATAAGAACACAACGATAACATTGCAAATACTCACATACAAGAAAAAGACCATAGAGTTCAAGCATTCAAGAACAAATATACATATGTTGTAAACTATATTGCATTAGGTTATATAAGTAAGAGTATAAAATTGATGGGAGTAAGTAAATTTATTAACGTCCAATTGATGACCACAAAAGTAGGTCAATGGGATTGAAGAATACAATCAGTATGACTACAATGTGGAAGTGCAAGTGCATCTCCTAAAAAAAATGCTAAAAATAACATATAAAGAGAGAAACTAGTGGTAGTGCTGTTGCGACACGTATAAAAGAGACTGTGATATAATACAAAATACTCAATAGTCTATGGTAGGATACAAAATAGTAATGGCCTGCTAAAAAAGAATGAGTGAGTGAGATGGTAAGGTTTGGCAATGGAACAAGAGTTGAAAAAAGGTTTTGCGAAGGTGGGGGGAAGAAGATGGGCCATGCTTAAAGGTGAGATGAAGTTGTTTATGAAGGGATTTGCATTTGTTGTTGAGCTAGCAGTTCATGGGACAGGATCTAGGGAGGGTTTATGGCTGTGCTGACGAGTATTTTGGGGGTAGGAGTCTAGGGCTACCTCCACGAGGGCAGTGAGAAGTATCTCATATTTGGCTGTGGTTATGTTTAATAGCTTGAAGTGAGAAATGGAGGGGGGCGAAGTAATTCCTTGAGGTGGGTGGTATAGGAGACCTCTAAGTTATAGGCTTGTATCTTTGGGGTAGGAGTATAGGGCTACCTCCACGAGGGCAGTGAGAAGTATCTCGTATTTGGCTGTCGTTATGTTTAATAACTTGAAGTGGGATATGGAAGGGGGCGAAGTAATTCCTTGAGGTGGGTGGTATAGTAGACCTCCAGGTAATATGGCGTGTATATTTCTATACATATTGGTCCAAAATGAACAATAAATTGAAATATGTTAAAAAGTGATTGAAAATATAAAATGCTAGTCTGGAGAATTCCCTGTTGCACTTGGAGGTCATCAACTGAATTGCTCTCATTACTCCCTATTCCAGGATGAGCTATAAGACTTGAAGTTGCAGCGACATCTTTGGAATTTCTCTTCTTTGACTTGTCAATCCCCAAACAGAGTCATTGTGTAGGTTGAAGGAGAGTTGTGTAGAGGTCCCTCTTTGGGCATGGGAATGTTTTTTGCTAAACCATCAACCCTAACAACCATCATATTCCACTTTTCCTCTATTGCCTTTCTTTGAGTTTTCTGCAATTGCATTAGCTCACACCATGTAACAGTCAAGGGCAATTTTTTTGCAATAGGGTTTCAACAAAATTATCATTTCAATAGTTATCTCCATACAAGTAACATTCTCTTCAATAAACAACAGTGCCAATTTCTTCAAACTGAATAGAGTAATGAATTTTATAGCAGTAAACCTCAACAATAGAATCTATTGTTCACAGATCCATACAACGATAGGGTAATATGATCCACATTCAACAATCTGCAACAAGTTGACAAAATCCTAACCAAAGATTTAACTAGTATCTGCTAAACCCTAAACAAAACCTGGACTGTTCAACGAATTACTGAGTTTGCCTTAAGTCTGGAGTAGTTCTCTGAATCAATCCTTAGAATCGCTTCCTTATTCTGCTACAGGGTCCGTCCTTCTGCTCTGTAATTGCTGGCCGCAGAACCCTATTACAGGATTCATCCCACAACTGTCACAACAAATGGTTTGTTCTTCTTCAAGGGTCCACGAAATGATCATAAAGGGACCCAATTCAATCACAAAACATCTCTCTTCACCAGCGAATTGTTAGAATAATATCTGTTATTGATGTCAAAGGAGACACCATTTCAAGAAGATTGTTGCACAGGCTTGTAGAGGACTTCAAGCCCTTTCCAACAAGTATTTACTCACCCTCTAACTCCTATTTGTTGAGGAGATTTTGAATTTTTTAAGTTAGAGGACCAATTTTTTTAGTTTTCGTCATGTAGGCCTACATGAAGTCAGGTTGCCCCTCCCCGCACCCAATCCCTCCCGCTCACCCCTTCCAATGGACATGTTTTTTCAACATGAGTGAACTTGTATATATAAGGACTAATTTGCCCTCAAGCAAGTATCCATCATCGATCAAGTAGAGAACAACAAACACAGATCTGAGGAGGTGAAAGAGAAGGTTCACATCTCGTGAACCAAGGAGTAAGACTAAGAGCATAAGTCAAATTTCTTGGCTAGTTTTTGTGGATTTTTTGATCAAAATTTTGTTCTTTTTCATGGGCATCATCTGCCTATTATTGTTGTTGATCTCAGCCCTCTTCTAGCTGGTTTTAAACCTCTGTTGGAGCAAACCTTTGACCTCTGGTTTAGAAATTATTTCAGTCCTCCTCCCTGTCTGTTTTCTGCTCTCTGTGGCTCGGGGCTGAGGCTAGAATGAACCTCATTTTTTTGGCCCTCTGAGGCTCGGCCCTGAGGCCAGACAGACCTCAGTTTTTTGGTGCCCTTTTCTTGACTCAGTCCAGTGACATTCTGCCCTGAACAGAGCTCGTCCCAGCCTCAGATGTATGTAGCAAATCTAGACCTTGAAAGAAGCAGACCTCAGGTTTATTAGGAGCAGACCTTGGCTTGTGAAGAAATAGAGTTCTGGACTTGTTGATGAGCCTTGTTGAGCAGACCTATTAGGTCTTTAAGCAGACATCATTTTTGCAGACTTGCTATCACCTCCTTGGAGACCACTGTTGAAGACATTTTTGAAGTCCCGTTGGAGCAGACTATAAAGGACCTATTATGGAGATCTTGAAGCCACACTTACACTCAGTTTTTGGGGCAACCTTTATTGTATCCTTTAAAGTTTAAACAGAGTTGAAGACTTTGAAGTTATCATTGGAGCAGCTTCATTGAAGAGATTTTGTGTTGACATGAAGATTATGTTAAATCATACTTGTGTGGAGATCTGAGCAGCCTCATTGAAGACTTGTTGAGCTGATATAGAGCAGGCATCTTTGTCTACATACCTAGAGCACTATTGGAGTCAACCTTGGAACCAACTTGGAGCGCTATTGAAGTGTGTTTTGGAAGCACTATTAAAGGCATCTTTGGAGCATTGTTGAAGCATTACTGAAGACATTTTGAAGTATTCCTTGAGTAGACATTAAGAGCCTTGGAGGCACTTTCAATACCTTTATGAAGTTGACTTGATTCGAACCAGACTTTGAAGTATCTTGGAGGCCATTTGTAGCAGCTCTAGAAGCATTTGTTGAGGTAGATCTTGGAGCAATATGTGAAGCATTGTTGGAGCCGTGTGTGAAGCATTTTTGGAGCGGTATTGGATGCATCCTTGAAACATTGTTGGATTATTGTTGAAGAAATATTTCAAGCCTTGTTGAAGGAACTTCTGAAAGAATTGAAGCAACATTGAAGCTACCTTGAAGAAGTAAATTAAGAGGGTTGGAGCCCTAGAGGATTTGAGTCCTCAAACAAGGTTGGAGCCTTGTGAGAGACCTGGTTGGAGCCTAGATTCGTGGTTGAGGATTGAAGTCTATTAAAAATAGTACCAAGGAGAGGTGTTACTAGGCTTTTATCCCTTTTAGCCTAGTGAGCACATTAATGACTTTTGTTTCAATGACATTATAATGTCATGGGTGGAAAAGGTAACTTAGAAGTGTTGTATCATTTACTTTTTCTAATATTAAAGTCACTTGTACTTTATAAAGTGATTTTATGTGAAAAGTATTAAGTGTACTTTTCTAATATTATAGTGAGGTGAAAAATCACTTTGGGAGAAAAATTAGAAAATTAACACAACTTGAAAAGGTACTAAGAGACTTTTAAGTGTTGGGGCCAATGTATGAGGGGGGTCATTTGGGAGAATTGATCTCAACCACACATCTTGAGATTTGATGATGAAATTGCAACCATTGGATCCTAGGTTTAGGGATTCAATTTTTTCCAAGGAGACAAAAGAGAAAAAGGGAAACTTATTTTTCATTTCATACTTGAGAGAGAGCATGAGGGGAAGAGAGCTAAGGAGAAAACTTAAACGAGGAGGAGAATTTGCAGCCAAGAGAAAGTAGCTTGAATCCCAAGGAGACTGTGCAAGCAGCAGCTCGACTTTCTAGGAGGAAGAGGGAGCACAAATTTCAAGTGAACAACACCATGAAAATCGAGGGAACAACAAATACTCAACATGAATTTCAAGGCAGGAGGCAAGAAATTAGAGGGAGGAAACAACGCTATTCCCGATTGAAATTTGAGGCATGAATTTTGAGACAACTATAGGAGGCCTGATTTTTGAGGAGTTGTTCTGTTGCATTTTGGCACGAATTCCAAGGCAACACAGTCAACATTTCAACACAGAGATTGAGTTAGATTCTGGGCACTAAAATTGAGGAGCTGAGCAGTGGAAAAATGCAGAAATTCTGGGCACAAAAATCTGTGAAAATCTGATTTGATCAGTGGGCACAAATTTCCAGAATTTGTACATTTAATGCTACAACAGAAAGGGAGATGAGTACTGTGTTTTTATGTACTTATTTATATTTCTCAAGCAATAAATTCCTCCTTTGAAGACCTGTTTTCCCCAAGAGGCTGTGGGGTTTTTTTGGGGTCAGCTCAACAAAAAACAAGTGTCTCATATGTGTGAATGCTTGCATTTAATTTTGTGTTAATTATTAGCTGTTAGGAAAGCAAAGAGTAGAAACACTCTTTATGTTTGCAATAAATGCATTTTGAAATTTATATCAGTATGACAAAACATGTGGGTTGGGCCTAAACAAACACATGCAAAATTGTTATTTGGGTTAAGGGCGCAAGGTATTAAATTTCTACATGGTATCAGAGCAAAGTTAAGGTTTAGATCTCAAATTTGACTCAGCTGATAAAGAGGACAATAAGCATTAAATTCTGCAAACAGTGAGCCAAAACCTTTGAAACTTTGTCAGAAACCCAAAGACTATAGCAGTTCAGAGGGAGGAAGGTTCTAGCTCCCAGATTTGCTCCAAATTGTTGGTTGTGGGGTCATGGCTGCTGGGTTGAGAGTAGAGGACAGATTGGCAGGGGCTGAAAATTTTGGCCCATGGAAGGAGAGAAATATGCTTTACTAGAGGAAGTTGAAGTCGGATGTTGTTAAAGCAGCTGTACAAGCACCCACTAATCTAGCTCAGTTGGTGGAGTTCAACAGGAAGAATGTGAAGACAAAGAGGATCCTTCTAGATGCCATCAAGGACCATTTATGCCCTCATGTTTTAGGGATGAGATATCCCTATTAGATGTGGGAGTCCTTGGTCTCTTTACACCAGAGCTTTAATGAGAATAGGAAGATGGTGTTGAGACCAAAGCTACGCAACTTGAAAATGACCAAGATCGACAATGTGACCTCATTCCTCACAAGAGTCTTACAGGTGAAGGAATGAGTTAGTTGCCATTGGAGAGGTTGTTTTAGAGGATCAGTTGGTTAGGATTGCTTTGGATGGGTTCACTGAGAAGTGGGATGGTTTTATCCATGGCTTATTGGCCAAAGAGTACTTTCCTGGTTGGAGGAGGATGTGGGACGATTTCATACAAGAGGAGATGAGGAGGAGTGCAAAGGGGGTAGCAAGAGTGGTGGAACAGGTGAAGAGGAGAATGTTGCTCTTGCAACAAAGGGAAAGGAGGGTAAGAAGGTCAAGAAGGGGTCTTCTAATGGAGCAAACCAGGAGAAGTGAAGCAGAAGGCTAGGGAGAAGGACATGAGCAAAGTGAAATGCGTTGCTTGTGGAAATATGGGTCACTATGCTATATAGTGTCCCAACAAGAAGGGTAAGAAGAAACAAGGAGTTGCAGCTTGATCTGATGTGGATGATTTTGCATCTATAGATGATTCAGAGTGTGCTTTGGTGGTGAGTTTAGCCACTCATGTCAAATCTTACCATGCATGGTTCATTGATAATGGAGCATCTTGCCACATGACCGAAGTTAGAGAACACTTCACGATCCTTTTAGAGGATGATATTGGCTTGGAGGTTGTGCTTGGAGACAACTCGAAAGTCAAAGCAACATGAATGGGGACAATTTCATTTCAAAGGGAGTCATTACCTCCTCTGAAGGTGACAAATGTTCTTTATGTTCCAAGGTTGAAGAAGAGTTTGATATCAGTCTCTAGCTTGGAGGATAGGGGGCTTGAGGTACTGTTCCGAAAGGGACAAGTGTTGATATATCCCATATGATCTAGTATCAAGCCTGCTCATTTGATTGGAGCTCATAGTGGGAGACTATACAGACTTATGTTTCAGCCTCTTCGAGCTATGGTAGCGTAGACCAGTAACATTGAGTAATGTGAGCTATGGCACGGGAGGATGTCCCATTTGCACCATGGAGCTTTCAAGATGTTGAGGGAGATAGTTACAGGTTTTCCTAACTTCAACACAGAGCATCATGATGTGTGCAGGGGGTGTGCTTTGGGAAAGTACACCAAGACACCTTTCCAGAGCAGTGACAGTAGAGCTACAAATATCCTTGATTTGAATCTTTTTGATGTATGTGGTCATATGTTCCATGTTTCATTTGGTGGATATGAGCATTATGTGACCTTCATTGATGACCACTCTAGGAAGACTTGGATTTTCTTCCTGAAGACCAAGGATGAGGTCTTTCGAAGATTCCAAGGGTTTAAGGCTCTTGGGGAGAGCCAGATAAGCAGGTAAATCAGGGCGTTGAAATTAAACAATGAGGGCGAGTATACCTCCACGAAGATGAGAGAGTTTTATGGGAGTCTTGGCATCAAGACAAAGCTCATTGTGCCTTATAACACCCAACAGAATGGAGTTCTAGAGAGGAAGAACAAGACCATTGTGGGTGCATCTCGAGTGATGTTCCATGATCAAAGTTTACCTTTCTTCTTGTGGGTCGAGGCGTGTAACACTGCTATTTATTTGCAGAACAAGAGCCCACGCAGATGTTGAAATTTCGAAGTGTTACCCATTAGAACTCCCTACTGCATTATCTGGTTTATTTCACTTACTTGTTTATTCCTTAACAAGTTATTTATTCATATAAATACTGAAAATAAACACAAACGCAGCCTCAACTCATATACAGATCATCAACTGAAATAATAGACAAACACACAAGGGGCATTGCTATTTTTGGACAATCGTCCTCGGAAAAACCCAATGCGGGAAAACGATGTGGTATTTCTGAGGGTTTTATTATTAAGCAACTTTCTTGAGTACAACTAGGGTGCCAAATTGGCTCACCCAACAGAGATTTCTACATGGCAGTAATACCACTTCTCGAAAGCAGATATTTAGATTCTCAGTAGTAGTCAGCTCTTCAGCCTTTTGCGTCACCCACGCAAAACCCTTAGCCTTTGTGCAGTCTCTGGCTGGCTTTGTGTGGCTCCTGCTGGCTCTGCGTAGCCTTTTCAATGTCTACGTTGGCCCTCTGGCACATCTCTGCCTCTCTGCTATGTACTCACTGCCCCTCGCTGCAACTCAGATCACTTGTTCGATTTCTCTCAACAAACCTCGCTCTAGAAAATTGAACTGACTGATCAATCTTGGTGTATCTCCAACTGACCTTTAAGCCTCCTCTTATACTTTTCGTGTTGAGTCTTCAACGATTGAGATTAAGTTTCTAATCAACGACTAAGATTAGATTTGGCTTGATCCATGTCATGTAGAACATTCTCACCCAGTTTTATATTAATACCCATTAATATTTTAATTTTCCTAAGTTTAGACTTAGGAACCCCATTAAAAATATTAATTATTTCAATCTCTCTAATCGGGTGGAATTTCCCCAAACCATTTCTGGGTCTTGGAGATCTCATGTGCTTTAGCCTCTCCACCAATTTTTTATGGCTAGAGCACATACAATGCTACCACAAATCAACCCTCCCTCTCAGTGAGGAATGTGCTCTGGTACTGCTCCACTACTGAGCATCACACTGATCATCCAACATCGGTACCTGTGCTGATGCTTGGCCTGCTGCCTCACACCATTTGCACTGCTGCTTCCTGTACTGCTACCCATGGCTCTGTCAGTGCCACTACTACATCTGTACTGTAGCTCCCTCTGCATTCGTGTTGCTGCTAGTCCTTCCTCCCAACACTGCATCTGCATTGCAACTCTCTCTCAAATTCTGCGTCATGCTGCCTATAGCAGTACCACTACTAATTGTTGCATTGCAACTCAGTTACTGAGAAGTAAGTAACCGATCTACCCAAACACTGAGATCCTTATCAGTCTGGAAGCCTCCTGATGTTGAAGCTACCTTTTGCTGCTATCCTGTGCTCCCTCTGCTGCCTCTACATTGCTGCAAACGCCTTTGTGCCTCTCGCACTGTTGCAACCTCCTCTGTGCCTCTAGCACTATTGCAAACACCTTTTGTGCCTCTCGCACTACTGCAACCTCCTCTGCGCTGCTACAAAGCTTTACACACTAACATTGCCTCATCGCTCCATCAACATCTTGCTTCTACCGACATCCGTCATCCTACTACTATCACTCGGTGCTTCTGTCACTAGATATGATCCAAGAGTTTGGGTACCTCAAGGATCCTGCCCCTCATCTTCTGTAGTCCCCTTGACTACAACTTGATGTCACCCCACGTCTTCTCTAGAGGTGCATGAACACTCATAGCACAATCATCATCAGTCTCAACTTCTTTCTCTGCCTTAGCTGGAGTTGCCTTGGAGTCAAAAGCCTCTCCCTTTTTCTTCTTCTTGGGACACTAGGTTGCATAATGACCCATTGACCCACAATGGAAGCACTTCACTTTGGAGATGTCCTTGTTCTTCCTCTTCCCTTGCTGTCCCGCAGATGTTAGAGCTGGATCGTCCTCCTCCTCTTTCTTGATTCGACCTCCTTTGCTGCTACTTCCTGCCTTTGTCAATTGCTTGATCCCTTCTTGGCGAAGAGATGCTCACATTTCTTCCCATCCTGGAAGATCAACTTTGCCCAAAATGCTTTGGACAAATGTCTCCCAATCCTCAGAGACTGCATTAAGGGCAGTCCTCACCATGAACTCCTGATCCGTGTGGCCCCTATGGAAATAAGTTGGTTCTGAATCTCTTGCAACCTGTTGAGGTATAGATCTATCTGCACCCCCTTCTGCATCTGATATGACCGCAGTTGATTCTCCAACAACATCTTCCTCTACATGGAAGTGCCCTGATACAATGTCGTCAAGGTATCCCACATCTCCTTTGCCGTGTTCTTCTCGACAATATGCAATATTACATGATCCTTGACCCCATCAAGGATTATGCACTTTGCCTTTGCCTTCGCAACCTCATACCTTTCATTATTAGCTGGTTCGACTGGAATAGCCACAGTTCTCAAGGCGAAGACCTTGATGCGGTGTCTATCCAGAACAGACAGGATCTTGGCGTTCCAGATGACAAAGTTGGAGGCCCCGTCCAACTTGTCTTGATCTCTTAGTCCGTTCATTACCATCTCCACTCCTTCTGGACTCCCTCTAAGATTCGACTTGCCTCCTGGAAATCTCCCTCTAAGTCTTGATTTTTGTGCTGGAAATCTTCCCGCGAACTGTTGATCCGCTCCTCTTTGATCCTCTTTGCAACTGCAACTTGGATCTGGATTTCTTGGCTAGAAATCTGTCAAGGTAGCGACTCCCTCTACCTTGGTTCTGTCCCGTTAGGTACTATTCTCCTTCGACAACAACAACACCCCACCAAATTCCTAATCGAAAATTTGTCGACAGCTCCCTATGCCCCAACAACTGAAGAAACTGAGCCTTTCAGCTCCGCGCAATTCGACAAACAGCCGAATCAATCCTCTGGCCAACTGCGTCAAGCCTACCTGACTTAGTAGGATGATGTGGCTCTTTGTTAGCCTCTTTTGCCTCTCTCTACCTGTGTGTTGGGCCTCTCTCGCTCGAAATGATGTCGCAGACCCTCTGTGTCACTCCCTCTTTGCTGCTTTCTACTTAGAAGCAACTTTGTCTCTCGGGACAACTGCTACTGTTGCAAATATTTCTGATTATGCTGGCGCCTTTAGTCCTCCTGTGATTTGCAATGATTTGATACCGTGTTGAAATTTCTAAATGTTACCCATTAGAACTCCCTACTGCATTATCTGGTTTATTTCACCTACTTGTTTATTCCTTAACACGTTATTTATTCATATAAATACTGAAAATAAACACAAATGTAGCCTCAACTCATATACAGATCATCAACTGAAATAATAGACAAACACACAAGGGAAAATAGATGAAATGAGCCACAATTAATGATGATTTGATCTTAACTCCTCTCTTATTTATAGATTTCTCCATGGGCTTCAAGATGTGAGGGATGGTAGGTGCATCCCCTAGGTTTGGGTTCTTTTGCTCCAATCGACCCAACTTTTGACCCAGATTGGGAAAAATGGGTTTTTAACCCTTTATCAAGAGTATAGCCTACGAGGTTGGATAGGTTAATTTGTCTCTCATTAATTCTCAATTTGAAGAGGACATTACACATTGTTATTTGTCCATCTCCCTCGAGGTGCAAATTCATCCCAAGTTTGGATCACATGCCTGGTCTTACCACAATACCAATATCTTCTTGAATTTGGTGCCAATTGATCCACTAAAGGGTCATTTTAAGCACATCTTGTTGAGCCTTTGCCAATCCTTTCTCAAGTTTCTTATCCTCCTTTGGGGATCCCTTAGCTTGCACATTGCACACCTTTAGTTGTGGTAATAAGCCATTCCTAAACTCGAAGAACCAAAATCCCTAGAAAACAAACTTGGCCATTGAAGTATGAATCCTTTCCACTGTGTTGAGAAAAGACTCTTAGGCTCGTGTAGGCACAAAATAATTTGGAATAGATATTGAAGATGCCACAAATTGATCCCACATGAATCTAGAGCTCAACATTGATTCATCCATATAATTCTTGATATATTGTATGGTAATAAAGATGAGGAAGACCATAATTCATTGTCTTGGTCAACTCACATGGGCTTCCACATGTCCACCCCTAATAGAAACCACTTAACTTGGAATTAATTCATGGGAGGGGAATGTGGGTTGCTACTCCCTAATTTACTCTAATTAGACCTTCTTCTAGGAGAGCACCTCTATTTGCTAGGTGATTTGTCTATGGAGAGTTCAAAGCACTTGGTAGGAAGAAATGGATTCAAATTGCTTTATTAGGCCTAGATTTTTTTGATCTATTCTCCTTATTCCAATTGAATGAGGGGAGGAGAGATTATGAAAAAAATATGATGACAAGGGAAGAGTCCCCAACAATTGTGATACACTTAACCCACATGCCTTCGTTCTCTACCATCCTTGGAGTACTTTCAATGCTTTTACCTTTTTGGTTGATGCAACCTGCAACCCCCAACTAAAGTTACATTCTCATTTCTTCTGGGATCATAAAGGATTCTCCCCACATGTGCCACCTCTAAGTAGGGCTTTAAGGATTAATGTCTATCTATCTATCTAACTACACACACACACACATATACATATATATAAGCATATGCATATGCATATGCATATACATACACATATATATACACACACACATACATACATATCCTAGTTTTTTTTAGATATTGAAGATGCCACAAATTGATCCCACATGAATCTAGAGCTCAGCATTGATTCATCCATATAATTCTTGATATATTGTATGGTAATAAAGATGAGGAAAGTGACCATAATTCATTGTCTTGGTCAACTCACAGGGGCTTCCACAATCCACCCCTAATAGAAACCACTTAACTTGGAATTAATTCATGGGAGGGGAATGTGGGTTGATACTCCCTAATTTACTCTAATTAGACCTTCTTTAGGAGAGCACCTCTATTTGCTAGGTGATTTGTCTATGGAGAGTTCAATGCACTTGGTAGGAAGAAATGGATTCAAATTGCTTTATTAGGCCTAGATTTTTTTGATCTATTCTCCTTATTCCAATTGAATGAGGGGAGGAGAGATTATGAAAAAAATATGATGATGAGGGAAGAGTCCCCAACAATTGTATCATTGTGACACATTTAACCCACATGCCTTCGTTCTCTACCATCCTTGGAGTACTTTCAAGGCTTTTACCTTGTTGGTTGATGCAACCTGCAACCCTTAAGTGAAGTTACATTCTCATTTCTTCTGGGATCATAAAGGATTCTCCCCACATGTGCCACCTCTAAGTAGGGCTTTAAGGATTAATATCTATCTATCTATCTATCTACACACACACACATATACATATACATAAGCATATGCATATACATACACATATACATATATACACACACCTACATACATATCCTAGTTTTTTACTTTAATATATAGTAAGATTTTTGAATTAACATAAAAGAGTAATGATTTCATCCACGTGGCAAATTATAAGGATTCAAAAAGGAGATGCATTCGAAAAGCAAAAATTTCCTCTGAATGTGTGATTGAAACTAGTTCCTCTTGGTGAGGTGGTACATACAATTTGTGATCCACAATCAACATGTAAGGATTCCAAATTCCAAGTGGAAGGTCCAACTTGAAAGCACTGACACCCATTTTTGGTGTGATAGTGTAAGACCCTTATTGAATTGTCTTGGGCTTTTGATGCTATCTATTTTTAAATATTTGTTTGTCCTAGTGAAGCAAAACTCAGTCAACAACCTAAAAATGAGGGGCAACTTGATGTCGTCATGTAATACCTTGTACTTGGCCCGTGTTTGTACAAGTATGTCATGGACAATTTTGTGGAGCTTGGTTGCTTCTAGACAAAGCAAGAAGCTTTGTTTTGCTTCTTCATTTGGTGGGATGTGGGTAGAGTTGGGTGACCAACTAGAATCTCATAAGGGGCAAGGGGCTAGAAGCCATAACATACTTCGAAAGGGAAAGTGTTGTAGGGGCATGCATCACCTTGTTATAGTCTGTCACGAAATGAGTGAAGAGCATGGACCAAGGTCTTGTAAACTAGCTTGGTTTGGATGTCAATTTGAGGATGGAAGATGGAAAACATGGAACTGATAGCTCAAATGATTCTATTAGGATTTCCAAAAGTGGCATAGAAATTTGGAGTTGTGATCATAAATGATTGTCAATGGTAAGCCAAAATGATTCTAAATTCCAAACATGTTGAAAGAGTAACCCTGAAACTTTAGGGGCAACAATAGTCTGGACATTTAGGGAATGAATGTTGCCATTTATAGAATCTGCAAACCATTATATAGGTAGAGTCATGCTTTTGTTGAATGGTTGGCAAACCATGTTGAATTCCATGGAAATTGATTCCCATAGCTTTGATGGAATGGGCAAAGGCTCTTCAAGTCTTGAATTCACAATCTAAAATTTCTCAAATTAACTAATGTACTGATGCATTTGCTTGTTACCTCCCAGGTTCTCACTTGGTGTAGAATTCCTTAAGCACATGTTGTGAAACCCCAAGGGCAACTCATGAAAGTTTCCCATTGTCACCTTGGTAACCTTGGCTTTCTCACTTTAGTCTAGGTGAATGCTTACCTAAGTGGGCTTCAATTTCTGTACTTTTTCCAATAGATGTATCGTAGATAGGATCTAAAAATCTCCAAAAATCTTTATCCAAGCTATGACAAAATTTTTGAAAATGCATATCCATAATAGCATAGTCTTGTGGCCTGTTTGCCCCTATTTTCATTAAACAAAGAAGCAAATAAATTTGAATATGTGTCATTCATCAAGGGTTCATCTTCAAATATGTCTTCCTCCAAATCTTCAATAAATGCAAATTAATAAATTTTAGGAAGATCATATCTTAGCAAACACTTATCTTGATGTGGAGGGGTGGATGAATTCCCAGATGCTTTCACCATAATGTCTCCATCAAAGTGTTCCTCATGCTCTTGAGCTTCAATTGCTATAAGATCTTCATTAATACTTTTATATTTTTTCGCTTCATAGTGAAGATCCCAATGCTTGAGAAACAACTTGGTTAGACTTGCAAAGGAAGAGATTTTTATCTCACCAAGGTTTTCATACCATTATGATGCCCTACCATCAAAGGAATTTTAGAACATATTCATAACATCTTTATGAACCACATCAAGATTTGGAATAACCTTTATGAAAGATATGACATGAAATATAGTTGGATTATAACTAATAGATTCTGGAATATGATCTTGCCAACGCAGATTAGGTTCCTCATTTGGAAATATTGAGATGCTTGTGAACTGGAATGGATCATATTATTCTAACCTCTAGGAACCATGGATGAAATTCATTTTGGAAAACATCGTCATACCTCATACACGTATAGAGTGGAGTTTCCATGGTGAACCTTGAAATGCCTTAACATTATTGTGTGCTTCACCCTTCAAGCAATAAGTCTTCAAAATCTGCAAGGAAAAGGACTTCTTTCCTTCATGGAGTCGCCATATGAGGAAAAGATCTTCAAGCAAAATCCTTGTGAAAGAATGTAGGTGATTTTCAAATATCTAGGAAATGGACTTTGTCCCCTGCAAGTACGCGATAATGTTACCTCCTAGGTTTTCACTTGGTGCAAAAGTCCCTAAGCGGGCATTGTGAAACCCCAAGGGCAACTTAGGCAAGCTACCCACTCTCACTTTAGTAGCCTTGCCTTTCTCACTTTAGATTAGGTGTGCTAGCTTGGGGGCTTCCCTACTGTTAACTAAGCTCACCATGTGTAGTATAGAATGGGAACAAGAGAGAGCTTAGGAAACATAAACAATATTTTTGGAGATTTTGTAACTTTGGGTGGTAGATGAAAGGGAAGATCAATGCTTTTATTTGTTTGGGCTATGAGATCATGCATGCAACTTCAAAGGGACGGTTTGATGAATTTTAGGGGGGCATAGGCATAAGGTTATGTGCAACAATGACCTCAATATAGTCACTAATATCTCTAGTCTAATCTAGGGTGTATCTAAGATCTATTTCTCAATACAACACTAATGGTGGCTCCTACATGAAGATTGTTTGTAGATGCAATTATTTAATGAGATAAAATGCATAATGTTGTCTTGTCTAAAGTAAGCAACTCAAGAAGGATTGAGTAGCCAATCTTCTCCAATGTATTAAGACTACTCCTCTATGGTCCCTGTGTTGACTATGGTGTTGATCTGGGTAGCAACGGATGTGCTCTAGCCATGAAAATTTGTGGAAAGGCTGAAGCACATGAGATCTCAAAGTCTCAGAAATGGTTTGGGGAAATTCCACCCGGTTAGAGAGATTAAAATAATTAATATTTTTAATGGGTTCCTAAGTCTAAACTTAGGAAAATAAAAATATTAATGGGTATTGATATAAAACTGGGTGAGAAGGTTCTAAATGACATGGATCAAGCCAAATCTAATCTTAGTCATTGATTAGAGATTTAATCTCGATCATTGATGACTCAACAAAACAAGTATAAGAGGAGTCTTGAGGGTCAGTTGTAGATACAACAAGTTGATCAGTCAATTCGATTTTCTGGAGTGGGGTTTGTTGAGAGAAATCAAACCAGTGATAAGAGTTGCAACGAGGGGCATTGAGTGCATAGCAGAGAGGCAGAGAATGTGCTGGAAGACCAGCACAGAGGTAGAGAAGGCTACGCAGAGCCAACAGGAGCCACGTAGAGGGCCAGAGGGCCTGCGTGAGTGACGCAGAGGGCTAGAGGTCCTGCGTGGGTGACGCAGAGGGCTAGAGAGCTTGCACAAAGCATCAGAGGGCTAACGCAGAGGGTTCTAGGCTAACACAAAGGCCAGAAGGGTTGACATAGAGCCTTAGAGAGGCGTTGTAGAAATTTTCGTGGAGTAGACTTGTTGAATATCTGCTTCTGAAGAGAGTTATTACTGCCAGATTGATTTCTCTATCGGGTGAGCCACTTTGGCACCTAGTTGTACTCAAGAAAAGCTGCTTAATAATAAAACCCTCAGAATTGCTACACCTGTTTTCCCAAGTTGGGTTTTTCCGGGGACGATTGTCCAAAAATAACGGTGTCCCTTTGGTGTTTGTCTATTTCTTTCAGTTGATGATTTGTAGATGGTTGAGACTGCATTTGTGTTTATTTCAGTATTTATATGGTTAAATAACTTGTTCAGTAATTAAACAAGTAGGTGAAATAAACCAGATAATGCAGGAAAATTTCTAACGGGTTAGACTTAGAAATTTCAACATATGGCACCCACAAATTCAGAAACAAACCTTCCAATTCTACGCCTAGAACATTTTTCCATAGATAACCAAAGTTTACCAAAACTTGGACAAAGATAAGACAATTCTATTCCATAGCTCTTTCACTCACACCTTAAAATGGAGAGAGTAAATCCATATATAGGTTTCAACTTTATCTCCATTTACAATAAACAAGTATTTATTTTCCTAGATCCAATAGCCCTTCAAGAAATAACAACAAAATAACACTCAACAACTTGCTTACTAAAAGTAGTAGTAAGTTTGTTGAGATCCACAATTTCTTCCAGGAGGTTACGATAAAATACTCATTAAATGAATACAATGAAGCTTTCAACTGACTAACTCCAATATACAAGTCAAGCCATAATAAAATGGGGAGTTAGTGACAACCACATCTAAAAAGAACTAAGTAGTGGTGTGTCTCCTTTAGTTGACGAATTGACCATGTAACATCCTCCAAAAATAGGGCATGTTTATCCACATGTGCACCCTCCTAAATGTGTGTTTGACATGTGTTCAAGGGAGTAGGGTGTCCTCCATAAATTAGCATGAATGTATGCAAAACAACCTCTAGATCCATGAATAAATTCTCAATATATGTGCCAAATAATCAACTATAACCCACATGTGGGCTTCGTGATTAAGTCGTCCCATGAAATGAGATGAGGAACGTCTAATAGAAGATCCATGTGGCATGTTTCTATCACCCCAAGATAGAAGTAATGTTAGAAGATCAAATAGATGCCTTCCATGTGTGGACACCCTCAACAAATGACATAGAGATATTTGCAAAAGGACCTCCTCAAGTGATCATACTCATCATGATCATTGAGAGGAGTGTAATAGATGCCTCAAAGAGTGGAGTCCTCATGTCCCAAATTATCAAGCTTAAGGTCCAAGGTGTAACCAACTCTAAAAGATGTGCAATAAAGCCCTCCAAGCTACACGTAGGGCTGCAAAGTGTAATAACCACCATAGATCAAGGTAATTAAAATGGATCTCAAGTTGTGAGGTTGACTAGCATGGAATAGACACCATAAACCAAAGGCAATGTTATTGAAGACCGTAATACCCTCCACACGTGCAATAATTACTATCCAATGGTAAAATATTCTCGATCCATGAGAAATGCCTCCACATGTCTTCAAGGAAGGGAGCATTCCATAAAAGTGAGGTGTATGTCTATGACTCTATCATAAAGTGCAATCTCAACCTCAAGATAAAGGAATGAAGCCAAGTGCTTTAGCAATGAAGTCCGCATGTGCAACAACGAGTGTGTTGGCTCATCCAACTAGAGCATGTAAGCCTGAAAATCTATGAAAGGGTGGAGCGCTTTGTGAAAACTAGTGTCTATCACATCATTATCACTTTAAGGCTACAATAAACATCACAAACACTAGAGTGTTGAAATTTCTAAGTCTGACATGTCAGAAATTCCTACTGCATTATCTGGTTTATTTCACCTACTTGTTTATTCTATTAACAAGTGATTTATACCAATGTTGTTAAAAGCGGGAGCGGGATTTAATCGGCGCGGGGAAAAAAACGAAAAAATCGGAAAAATCGGGAAAAAAGCGGAAAAAAGCGGGAAAAAAGCGTTTGGAACAAAAATATTCATTTTTTTTCATTTTTTTTCAATTTTTTCAATATCTAAAACCATCTAGAACATAAAATAAATACATTGACACATAAATATGATAAAAAAACTAATATATAAGATGTTTAATATCATTTCTAGCGCTAAAATCACACATAACATTGAATCATGTCCTGAATAGTAAGTCTTGACTCCTGAGTCCCAACTCAGTCTCAAAATATCAACAAAAAATATGATAATGTATCTCATCATGTCATAATGTCATATACAATAAAATGAAAGTCTAATCCTATTGATTTCCTCTGCCCCTCTTGCGAGAAAATGCCACAGCTTTTCCTTTCCCTCTAGATGTAGA